>CAWUFW010028881.1:0-20294 GCA_963921515.1 Calotriton arnoldi | reverse complement strand
ATGTGGTCTCGAAATCACAGGTCGTCTACTGTGCCTTTGTTGACTTTTCAACAGCATTTGACAGAGTGGACAGACCAACACTTTGGTGCAAGCTAAAAAATTGGGAATCCCGGTTAATTTATTACATATAATTGTGTCACTCCACTCCGAAACCTGGTGCCAAGTTTTATTAGGGAAAGAGAAGGGCCTCACATCCCCAATTAAAACATTGAATGGCCTAAGACAAGGGTGTCTTTTAGCTCCTTTACTATTTTCCCTTTACCTTAGTGATCTCCCAGATTGTTTTAAGCAGATAACTAATTTCCCTCCGAAAATATCACTACATAAAATTCATACTTTGATGTACGCAGATGATGTGATTATCCTTGACCTTACTTCGTTCGTCCTCCAAAGGAACTTGCATGCACTTGCGTCATATGCAGAACAACATTTTTTGGTCCCTAATATAACAAAGACAAAAATAGTTCCTTTTCGAGGTAGTAAGAGATACGTAAACTAAAACTGGACCTTAGGAGGACAACAGTTAGAAATAGTGAATGAATACATCTATTTAGGTCGTATTTTTTCGCAAACCTTAAAAAATTATTCCCATCTTCAGCATCTGGCCTACAAAGCTGACGTTCATGCCGGGGCGCTTCAAAGATTATACTCTTCTACTGGGCATAGGCTCTTTTCAACCCTTTTACAGGTCTTTAGCATCAAGATCCCTCCAGTTCTTTCATACGCTCTTGAGCACATTCCCATAAATCAATGGCATTCAATACAACTCAAAGAAAGTAAGATTCTTCGGAAATTAACCAAAATGTCTCAAGCAGTACCTGTGCAAGCCCTGCGCCTCGAGTTTTCTCTAACAAGTACATACGCTAGAGGAATCACTAGTATCATTCGATGGGCGTATAACATCTTACATGCTGAACAAGGTTCTCTAAGAGCTCTATTAAAACTGGAAATGTTTGAAGAAGGATCCTCAAAATACGTCTTTTATCGAAACTTAATGTTTGCACTGAAGTTGTCAGAATGTACAGTTGATCTGTTGAAAACCTGGACCCCGGCACATTTGAAACTCTTTTTAAAACACTTGACTCCAAGGATAAGTTATGATCTCGACTTCCAGCACTGTACAAAACTGCAATGTTATAAACAATATGCTGAGACAATTGAATTCAAACATGGGCAACAATATCTTACTTTCACTCTAAGACATGGTGCCCGGCGTTGTATGGTTTTACTTCGGTTTGGGATCCTTCCTCTTAATTCTTTTACCTGTAAATGGACAAATAACAATAATGCCAGCAGCTTATGTGACCTCTGTAAAGGAGGAGTTCAAGATCTGACGCATATTTTGTTTGTTTGTCCTAACTCCACAGTAGTTGACGCTAGAAAGCGATTTTTAAAACCAATTCAAACAAAGTGTAACTCTATAAGTGTACAGAGTTTGATCTCCATTCTTAAATCACCTCCCAATGAATTTGTATGCTATAATCTATTTAAATTTTTAAAAACTTTTTTAAACTTGTATTAGGATAAGCGCTTACAATTTTGCTACTTATAAATGTAATTTTATCATTTTATCATCTTATTTGTTGTTCTCAGTAGAGAACTAAATCAAATAAATAAATAAAATTTGAATTTGAATTTGAGGTTCTGCATTCTCCCTCTTCATCTGTTGAGCCTTTATTGCCTTTCAATGAAGCTTTAACCGAGCCTATTTTGGAAGCGTGGCGGAAGCCTTTCTCCTCTCCTGCGGTTGCTAAAGCTGTGGCAAGGAGGTATAGATCTGCTCCAGGGGACCCTTCATTTCTTCCCATCCATCTCCGGAGAGTCTGGTGGTGCAGGCTTCCTACTCTAAGCAAGCTTCGAGTGCTTTTCCTCAGGCTCCGGCTGACAGGGATTCCAAAAAATTGGAGCAATCCGCAAAGAAGGTATTTTCATCTTCTAGTATGGCCTTGAAGTCTACCAATGCCACATGTTTGCTGGGCCGTTACATTCATGCCTTGATGGATTCTGCGAAGCAGTTGGTGCCCAAGTTGCCTGATGAAGAGCAGGGTAACTTCATGGAGGTGTTGTCAGATGCTCAGGCAGCGGCTCGTCGGGTCATTCAGTCTGGACTTGATATGGCTGATTCTGTTGCCAGGGTCATGGGTTCATCGGTTGTCACCAGAAGGCAGGCTTGGTTGAAGTCATCTGGATTTTCGCCTGATGTACAGGCAACCCTCCTTGATTTACCGTTTGATGGCTCGAAACTGTTTGGGGAGAAAGCTGATTCAGCTCTTCAGCGGTTCAAGGACAGTAAGGCTACAGCTAAATCCTTGGGATTTCGTGGTCAGTCTAGGGGGTTTGGTTACAGGAAGCAGGGCTTTGGAAGGTCGGCCTTTCGTTCCTTTCGTCAGACCCAGCAGCAGCAGCAGCAGCAGCAAAATCCGCTCTATAGATCCTATAGAGGGAGAAACAGAGGGCGTCAACGTGGTTCAGCCCGTCAGCTCTCCTCCTCCTCCTCTACCTCTCCTACCCCCCCTGGTAATGCAGGAAAGCAGCCCTAGATCTGTCATCCTGGATCATGTGGGTCCTGTAGGGGGTCGGTTGTCTCACTTTCTAAGGGGTTGGAAATCGGTTACCACAGACCTTTGGGTTTTAAACCTTTCGGGAGTTTCCTCCCCCTTACCCTCCTTGCCAAGGTTTTTGTTCGGAGGATCATTTGCTCCTTCTTCAGAAGGAGGTTCTTGCCTTGTTGCAGAAAGGTGAGATAGAGGTGGTTCCAGAGCAGGAAAGGGGACAGGGATGCTACTCCCGGTATTTCCTGATCCCCAAAAAGGATGGCAGGTTACGACCGATCCTAGATCTCAGGGTTTTGAATTTTTACCTCAAACAGGAGAAATTCAAGATGCTGACCCTTGCTCAGGTTCTTTTGGCGCTGCAGCAAGAGGACTGGATGGTGTCGATCGATTTGCAGGATGTGTACTTTCACATCCCCATCCTGCAGTCGCACAGGAAGTATCTCTGTTTCACGGTAGGGTCGCAGCACTACCAGTTTGCGGTCCTCCCGTTTGGTCTTACTACTGCACCTCGAGTCTTCACAAAGGTGATGGCAGTGGTGGCAGCTCATCTCAGGAGGTCGGGGGTCCCAGTTTTCCCTTACCTGGATGACTGGCTGCACAAAGCAAAGTCGCCGGAGATGGTGCTTCATCATCTGCAGATAACAGCTCAGCTGTTGTACAACTTGGGTTTTTCGATAAATGTGCCCAAATCTCACCTGGTGCCTTCTCAGCGCAACCTGTTCATAGGGGCAGTACTGGATACGACTGTATGTCGAGCTTTTCCGCCTCCTCAAAGGATTCTCGACATTCAGGAGATGATCCCTTTGTTTTACAATGGAGCGGTTGTTCCGGTCCTGAAGGTCCTTTGCCTGCTCGGTCTGTTCGCCTCCTGCATTCTGTTGGTCCACCATGCACGCTGGCATATGAGGGCACTCCAGTGGTGCCTCCACAGGCAGTGGTTTCAACACAACGGGGATCTCAGGGAGTCGATCAGGATCTCCAGGGACACTGCAGCAGAGTTGTCTTGGTGGAGTGTGGAGGGCAACCTGTCTCAAGGAAATCCCTTTCAGCTTCCTCCACCGGTGGCCACAGTGATCACGGATGCCTCCACTCTAGGGTGGGGTGCTCATCTGGGGGATCTGGAGGTCAAAGGTCTTTGGTCTCCAGAGGAAAGGTTGCTTCACATCAACCTTCTGGAATTGCAGGCAATACGTTTGCCACTAAAGGCTTTCCTTCCTTCCCTTTGCGGTCAGTCGGTTCAGGTCCTGACGGACAACACTACCGCGATGTGGTATATCAACAAGCAGGGAGGAGTGGGGTTGTATCGCTTCTGCCGAGAGGCTCTGCGACTCTGGTCCTGGGCTCAGGGCCATCAGATTTGTGTGTTTGCAAATCATCTAGCCGGTGTGCTGAATGTTCGTGCGGACAGTCTCAGTCGGCATTACTCGGCCGATCACAAGTGGCGGCTTCATCCGGAGGAGGTCCATCGCATCTTTGGGATGTGGGTGTTTCCTCGGTTGGACCTGTTTGCCACTCACGAGAACGCGCACTGCCCGTCGTTCTGCAGTCTCCAGTATCCGATGCAGGGGGCTCTGGGGGACGCGTTTCAGTTGGACTGGAGTTCGCAACTCCTTTACGCGTTCCCTCCCATACCCTTGATTCCTCGGGTTCTGAGGAAGATTCGCCAAGACCGGGCCCAAGTCATATTTATTGCTCCGGATTGGCCAAGGAGGGTGAGTGTTAGACTTGGCATCTTTTGGCGTGTTTCCCCTGACTTTTTGCTTTCTGACCTCCCGGTTTTGACTCTGTTTTTGCTGGTGTAATGATTCTGCGCACTTTCCTCACTGCTGTCCAGTGGGAAAGTGCAAGTGCTCCTGTATAAAATGTGTTATGGATTGGGTTTCCATGATTGGCCTATTTGGTTTATGTGTCAGTCCCTTGTAAAGTGCACTGAGAGTGCCAGGGCCTATAGATCAAATGTTGTTGGTGGGCTGCAGCACTGGATTGTGCCACCCACGCAAACAGCCCGTAAAGTGTAACTCGGGCCTGCCATTGCAGAGCCTGTGCGCAGCCTGGGGCTGCCATGTCGACTTGGCAAGGGCGCACACTTGCAAGTCCCTAAACCTTCCCTTTTCTACATGTTAGTCACCCCTAAGGTAGGCCCAAGGTACCCCTGTGGGCAGGGTGCGTTGCATGCGAAAGGTAGGACATGCCCTGGTGTGTGTGGCATGTCCTGATAGTGAATTACAGCCTAGTTCGTTTTTCACTATTGCAAGGCTACCTGTTCCCCATAGGCCAGAACGGGCAGTTTTGATTATTACAGCTGATAATCCTAACTGACCCAGGGAACATGGTAGAAATTCGAGTTTAGTATGCCTGGACTCAGAATGATAAAATGCATCTTTTAGTGAAGTTGGTTTTAACATTCTGTGTTTGAAAATACCACTTTTAGAAAGTGGGTATTTTCTTGTCTAACCATCCAAGCCTGCCTCTGCGAGGTTGTGTATTCCTTGTCTGGAGTGTGAGTGACAGGGGCTGGGGGATGCCAGGAGACCGGGTGAGTCAGCACAGGGCTGAATAGCAAAATCTACATGTAGATGGGTGGGAGGAGTTGCACCTGGGCCCTGAATAGGACAGTGCCTTCCCTCCACAATGCTGGCTCCACCTCCTGTGGTGCGTCTGATGTCCCTGGCCTACTCTCTGAAGGAAAGGATGGAGACTTGTCAACAAAGTGCTCCAGAACTGGTTTGGACTAGGCAAAGGCCTCTCTGCCTTCAGAGAACAAAGGAATTTGGGATATAAATATTGGGGCCCTGACCCCATGAATTTAGATCTCACTGGAATCAAGGAACCTGTCAAGACGAAGAGCTGGAGAGCTGCTAGGAGGAGTACTGCCCCTTTGCTGAGTGACTGCTTTGTTGGGTTGGCCTGCAGTTGCTGCTTCTGTCTTGGGCAGTGAAAGAACTGGACTGAACTTTCTACAAACTTGTGCTGAGTATCTCCAAGGGCCTTAAACCGAGCTGGCCTCCTGTTAAGAAGTCTCAGGGACTGCAAAGACTTCACAAGCCTCTGGGTACCGCTTCTGGAACGCTGTTACAGTTGCCACAGAGGAAGGGAACTGCAACCGACTCCGTCAACCGAATCCATCCCTGACCGGTGACCTGTTTGCACCGCAGACCGCATCGCCCCGCTTCGCATCGCAACCCTGGTCTCACCGTGGCGACGTCCGACGCCGTCAACACCGAGCCGCTGCTTGCACCGTGACCTGTGGGCACCGCAGTTCGCATCGCATCGCTTCACTGAACCAGCCGGACCCGACCGACGCGGTCGCTGCAACTGGCTCAACAGTTGTGACCGCATCGCATTTGGGTCACCGCTCGCACGTTTGCGACGCACCGCTCCGACTCGCACCGCTGTCCGACGCCAGCTCCCGCACTCCGGCTTGGTCGCCTGCATCGCAACCTGTCAGCACCGCATCGTACACCGTCTCGCCCTGCACCGCACGCCTTGGACTCACCGACTCCGTCTGCACGACGCTCATCGAGCCGCTGCCTGCACCGCATCGAGGGACACCGCACCTTGCATCGCTCCGTCTTGCACCGCAACCGCGACGAACGCCGACCTGCTCGTACACTCCGTACCAGCCACAACGAGAAAGGTACTGTGACCGAGTCTGTTCACGACTCTGCTGGCCCGTAACGACGCGGTCGGCTGGAACTGTTAGACTCTGGGTATTTCAGCATCACGGTAGACCCGGACGGGGCTACCGACTCGCACAAACTTTGCTTTTGTGTTATTCCTGCAAAGAAGAAGTTACCTTATCAAGCATTCATTTTCAAAGTATAGTATTGTGGATTTTTGTCGTAATTGGTCTTGTCTTGAGTATATAAAAATATTGGTTATTTTTCTAAACTGGTGTGGTGTCCTTTTGTAGTGCTTACACTGTATTACTGTTGGTTATGTGCAACTGCTTTACACACTGCCTCTAGAATAAGCCTGACTGCTCGTGCCAAGCTACCAAGGGGGTGAGCAGGGGTTATTTTAGGAGTGTAACTCCCTTACCCTAACTAGGAAGAAGGGTCCCTACTTGGACAAAGGTGCAAGCCCTTGCCAACTAGAGATCCCATTTCTAACATTGGTTGTCAGCGGTGAGGATAGGACTTGTGTTTGCACTTGACTTACAGTGATTGGTGTGCACTACTACCATATCGCAGACCATTACGTACCACATACTGGTTCTTTTTCTTTTGGCCTATTTTTGATCTTGCCAGTTTTCAACTCACTACTTTTGTCATGCCTGAATCAATTGCATCATCCGTTGCATCTCTGGAAGTTATCTTTGAGGAGGATAGGTTGGAATCCTACGCCGTAAAGGAGCTACGAGCGATTTGTAAAAACCTGAAAGTCCAAATTAAAGGCCTCACAAGGAAGGAGGAGCTACAGAAGGCGCTGAGGGCCTGGGTAGCAGCCAGACATGCCAGTGGGCAGCCTGGTAATCTCAGTGAGGAGGTGGAGGAGCCTATTTCCAGGGTGGATGTGCTTTTGGGTGAGGGGGAACCCACCAGGTCAGGCAGCAGCAGTCTGTCCCCAGAGGAGCTGGAGGACAGGCGGGAGGCAAGGCAGTTTGAGCTGCAGAAGCTCAGGCTGGAGAGTGAGCGGGAGGAGAAGAGATTGGCCATGGAGGAGAAGAAGATGCTCTTAGAGCATGAGAGAGAACTGAAGGAGCTAGAACTTAGGAGTAAGTCAGGCTCAGATGGTGGCAGCAATTCGTCCAGAAAGGCAGACAGGATTGTGCACATTCCCAAGAATGTAGGCAAGGAGTTCAAGAAGGGGGATGACATACAAAGGTGGTTTCAGGGTTATGAGGCAGCCATACACATGAATGGGGTCCCTGAGGAAAATTGGGGAGCAGGATTGTGGCCACTTTTCCCTGAAGAAGCAAGGGATGCTCTGATAGCTTTGGGTAAGGGGTATCACCTCACCTATGCTGACATGAAGGATGCCCTTCTCACTAAGTATGGTCTTACTCCTGAAAAGTACAGGCATCAGTTCAGGTCCAGTAAGAAGTCTGATGCCAACACTTGGTTGGAATGTGTGGATGTGTTCTGCAGGTCGCTGGATGGTTGGGTGAAGGGCAGTAGTGTAACAGATTTTCAGGGGCTCTACAACTTGATTGCATGGGAGCACTTGTCTAGTCTATGTTTTGCAGATCTGCGCCAGCACCTAGTGGATAGTAAGCTTACTGACCCCAGGAAGCTTGCTATGGAAGCGGACCGCTGGGTGAGTACCAGGGTCCACAAGAAAGCGTTTGGGGAGACTCAGCCAAAGGTGGGCAGGGTCCCCAGCAGAAAGGTGGGGGGACAAGGGTAAAGCACAGGAGTTCTCTAAAGGGCCCCAAACTAGTACCCAGGGTAAAGGTTCCCAGCCCCCGGTGATAAGAAGAAAGGGGTCTCTACAGGGAAGCCTGTTGAGACCGGCCCCGCAAGTGTTATGCATGTGACCAGGTAGGTCACTTTAAGGGGGACCCCAAGTGCCCAAAGGGGACACAGCCACCCACCGGTGGACAGTCCAAAGTGTTGGCTAGTGTAGCGCTTGGGGAGGAGGGGTGCCCACAGGAGGGTGGGGATCCCGCAGAAATGACCCTTGTCTCACTAGGGGACAGTGAGATGGTCCCAGGAAACCAGGTGCCCCCTAACACAAAGAAATATAGCACCTGGGTGACCATCAATGGGAACAGGGTAGAGGCTCTCAGAGATACTGGAGCCAGTGTGACCTCAGTCCGGTGTCACCTGGTCTCTGAGAAGCAGGTAGTCCCAGGGGCATTCCACCAAGTAGTTGCTGTAGACAACTCTGAGCGCCAGTGTATGGTGGCGCAGGTTCCCTTTGAATGGGGGGGTCTCAGGTCCCTTGAGGGTGGTTGTGAGGCCTACCATGCCTGTAGATTGTCTGCTAGGTAACGACCTGGAGCAGTCCTTATGGAAGGATGTTGAGCTCAGGTCTCACTTGGAGATGCTTGGGTTGCCAGAGTGGGCATGCGTGTCTACTCGGTCAATGGCAGCCAGAAAGGGTGATCAAGAGGACTTGGAGCCTGGAACAGTGGCCCAAGTCCCTGCCAAGAGAAAGGGCAGGGGCGCGGGAAACCGGCCCCCGAAGTTCCCACGGACCGGGAGGAGGTGGACCTCGAGGGGGACGCCCGGTGCCTACAGGGGAGCAGGTAGCCGAACTGTGAGACATCTCTGAGCTGACCCATTGGCAGCAAGAAGGGGGTCCCACCAGGGAGGAGTTCTGCAGGGAGCAGAGCGAGTGCCCTACTCTGGAGGGTCTGCGGCAGCAGGCTGCAGACCAGGCAGCTGGTAATCAGTCCGGGTCACATCTGATCTACTGGGAGAGTGGTCTCCTATACAGTGAGCCTAAGGTTGCTGAGCCTGGGTCAGCCCGTGTGCTGGTGGTACCCCAGCGCTTCAGGACCTTCCTACTGTGTCTGGCTCATGACGTGCCTTTGGCAGGACATTTGGGGCAGGACAAGACCTTTGACAGGCTTGTCACCCACTTCTTTTGGCCCCAAATGCGAAGGCAGTCAGATGCACACTGTAGGTCTTGCCAAACTTGCCAGGCAAGTGGTAAGAGTGGGAGGAAGGTCAAACCTCCTCTCCAACCTTTTCCTGTTGTTGGTACACCCTTTGAAAGGGTAGGGATGGATATAGTGGGGCCACTGGATCCCAAGACAGCCATGGGCAACAGGTACATCCTGGTCTTGGTGGACCATGCCACCCGGTACCCAGAGGCAATCCCTCTCAGGACAACGACGGCGCCAGTGGTGGGCCGGGCGTTAATGGGGATCTTTTCCTGTGTGGGATTCCCCAGAGAGGTGGTTTCTGATAGGGGGACCAATTTCATATCCAAGTATATGACATCCCTGTGGAAGGAGTGTGGTGTAACCTACAAGTTCACCACTCCTTACCACCCCCAAGGAAACGGTCTGGTGGAGAGATTCAACCATACCTTGAAAGGCATGATCAAGGGTCTAACAGAACCCATGAGGCGTAAGTGGGACGTCCTCTTGCCATGCCTACTCTTTGCATACAGGGAGGTGCCTCAGAAGTCTCTTGGGTACAGCCCCTTTGAGCTCCTGTATGGCCACCCTGTCAGAGGACCTCTGAGTTTGGTAAAGGAAGCCTGGGAGGCAGCTCCCAGGAAAACTCCCCAGGATGTGTTTAGCTACATGCTGGCCTTTAGAAACCAAACTGCCCGCTTCAGGAAACTCGCTCAGGCGAACCTAGAAGCAAGCCAGGAAGAAATGAAGAGATGGTATGACCAGAATGCCACTCTGGTCGAATTTCAACCTGGGCAAAAAGTGTAGGTCATGGCCCCAGTGGCACCTTGTGCCTTGCAGGACAAGTGGACTGGGCCATATGAGGTGGTGGAGCGCAAAAGTGACGTCACCTACCTGGTGGATTTGCAAGCTCCAAGGAACCCTTTGAGGGTCCTTCACGTGAACCGCCTCAAGCCCCACTTCGAGAGGTCCGAAGTGAGTATGCTCTTGGCGACAGATGATGGGGTGGAAGAGGAGAGTGAGCCTCTCCCTGACCTCCTGTCTACCAAGGAGCATGATGGGTCAGTAGAAGGTGTGATCCTCTCCCCTACTCTGACTCAGGAGCAGCAGGGGACTGTCACCAGTTGTTGGGACAGTTCGCCCCACTGTTCTCTCTGACTCCCGGTGTTACTCACTGGTGTACCCATGACGTGGACACTGGTGACAGCCCCCCTGTGAAGCACAAGATTTACAGGTTGACTGACCGGGTCAGAGCCAGCATCAAGGAGGAGGTCTCTAAGATGTTGGCGTTAGGGGTGATTGAACCCTCCCACAGTCCTTGGGCCAGCCCAGTGGTCTTGGTCCCAAAGGCTGCTGCGCCCGGTGCCACTCCAGAACTCCGGTTTTGTGTGGACTACCGTGGGCTCAATGCCGTCACCAGGACTGACGCGCACCCCATCCCCAGAGCTGGTGAGCTCATTGATCGGTTGGGAGCTGCCCGGTTCCTCAGCACGTTTGATTTGACGTCTGGGTACTGGCAGATTGCCTTAACCGATGGGGCCAAGGAGAGATCAGCATTCTCAACCCCAGAAGGTCATTACCAATTCCGGGTGATGCCCTTTGGGTTGAAGAATGCCCCTGCCACTTTTCAGAGGTTGGTCAATCAGGTGTTGGCTGGGCTGGAGGATTTCAGTGCCGCCTACCTGGATGACATTGCTGTGTTCAGTTCCAGCTGGGAAGAACATTTACAGCACCTTGAGAAAGTGTTGAGGGCTCTGCAAGGTGCAGGCCTCACGATCAAGGCCAGTAAGTGCCAGATCGGGCAGGGTTCTGTGGTGTACATGGGACACCAGGTAGGAAGCGGCCAGGTGGCGCCCCTACAACCCAAGATTGACAACATTCTGGCTTGGGAGCCCCCCAAGACCCAGACAGAGGTGAGAGCCTTCTTAGGTCTCACCGGCTACTATAGGAGATTTGTTAAGGGCTATGGCACCATCGTTGCCCCCTTAACAGAGCTGACTTCTAAGAAGCAGCCCAGAAAAGTGATCTGGACTGAGCCCTGCCAGAAAGCTTTTGATGCCCTGAAGGCAGCCATGTGCACGGCGCCCGTGCTCAAGGCACCTGACTTCTCCAAGGAATTCGTTGTGCAGACTGACGCTTCAGAGCATGGTGTGGGAGCGGTGCTCTCACAACTGAACGAAGAGGGCCTGGATCAGCCTGTAGTCTTCCTTAGCAGGAGACTACTCCCCAGGGAACAGAGGTGGAGTGCCATAGAAAGGGAAGCTTTTGCTGTGGTCTGGGCGCTGAAGAAGTTGAGACCATACCTGTTTGGAACTCACTTCCGGGTTCAGACAGACCACAGGCCCCTCAGATGGTTGATGCAAATGAGGGGTGAGAATCCAAAACTGCTGAGTTGGTCCATCTCCCTACAGGGAATGGACTTTACGGTGGAACACCATCCTGGTACAGAACACGCCAACGCAGATGGTCTGTCCAAGTTTTTCCGCCTTAGTGAAGAGAACTCCAATGGGGTTGGGTAGTTCTCCCTACTTTCAGCTGGAGGGGACATGTATTAGACTTGGCATCTTTTGGCGTGTTTCCCCTGACTTTTTGCTTTCTGACCTCCCGGTTTTGACTCTGTTTTTGCTGGTGTAATGATTCTGCGCACTTTCCTCACTGCTGTCCAGTGGGAAAGTGCAAGTGCTCCTGTATAAAATGTGTTATGGATTGGGGTTTCCATGATTGGCCTATTTGGTTTATGTGTCAGTCCCTTGTAAAGTGCACTGAGAGTGCCAGGGCCTATAGATCAAATGCTGTTGGTGGGCTGCAGCTCTGGATTGTGCCACCCACGCAAACAGCCCGTAAAGTGTAACTCGGGCCTGCCATTGCAGAGCCTGTGCGCAGCCTGGGGCTGCCATGTCGACTTGGCAAGGGCGCACACTTGCAAGTCCCTAAACCTTCCCTTTTCTACATGTTAGTCACCCCTAAGGTAGGCCCAAGGTACCCCTGTGGGCAGGGTGCGTTGTATGCGAAAGGTAGGACATGCCCTGGTGTGTGTGGCATGTCCTGATAGTGAATTACAGCCTAGTTCGTTTTTCACTATTGCAAGGCTACCTGTTCCCCATAGGCCAGAACGGGCAGTTTTGATTATTACAGCTGATAATCCTAACTGACCCAGGGAACATGGTAGAAATTCGAGTTTAGTATGCCTGGACTCAGAATGATAAAATGCATCTTTTAGTGAAGTTGGTTTTAACATTCTGTGTTTGAAAAACCCACTTTTAGAAAGTGGGTATTTTCTTGTCTAACCATCCAAGCCTGCCTCTGCGAGGTTGTGTATTCCTTGTCTGGAGTGTGAGTGACAGGGGCTGGGGGATGCCAGGAGACCGGGTGAGTCAGCACAGGGCTGAATAGCAAGATCTACATGTAGATGGGTGGGAGGAGTTGCACCTGGGCCCTGAATAGGACAGTGCCTTCCCTCCACAATGCTGGCTCCACCTCCTGTGGTGCGTCTGATGTCCCTGGCCTACTCTCTGAAGGAAAGGACGGAGACTTGTCAACAAAGTGCTCCAGTACTGGTTTGGACTAGGCAAAGGCCTCTCTGCCTTCAGAGAACAAAGGATTTTGGGATATAAATATTGGGGCCCTGACCCCATGAATTTAGATCTCACTGGAATCAAGGAACCTGTCAAGACGAAGAGCTGGAGAGCTGCTAGGAGGAGTACTGCCCCTTTGCTGAGTGACTGCTTTGTTGGGTTGGCCTGCAGTTGCTGCTTCTGTCTTGGGCAGTGAAAGAACTGGACTGAACTTTCTACAAACTTGTGCTGAGTATCTCCAAGGGCCTGAAACCGAGCTGGCCTCCTGTTAAGAAGTCTCAGGGACTGCAAAGACTTCACAAGCCTCTGGGTACCGCTTCTGGAACGCTGTTTCAGTTGCCACAGAGGAAGGGAACTGCAACCGACTCCGTCAACCGAATCCATCCCTGACCGGTGACCTGTTTGCACCGCAGACCGCATCGCCCCGCTTCGCATCGCAACCCTGGTCTCACCGTAGGCGACGTCCGACGCCGTCAACACCGAGCCGCTGCTTGCACCGTGACCTGTGGGCACCGCAGTTCGCATCGCATCGCTTCACTGAACCAGCCGGACCCGACCGACGCGGTCGCTGCAACTGGCTCAACAGTCGTGACCGCATCGCATTTGGGGCACCGCTCGCACGTTTGCGACGCACCGCTCCGACTCGCACCGCTGTCCGACGCCAGCTCCCGCACTCCGGCTTGGTCGCCTGCATCGCAACCTGTCAGCACCGCATCGTACACCGTCTCGCCCTGCACCGCACGCCTTGGACTCACCGACTCCGTCTGCACGACGCTCATCGAGCCGCTGCCTGCACCGCATCGAGGGACACCGCACCTTGCATCGCTCCGTCTTGCACCGCAACTGCGACGAACGCCGACCGGCTCGTACACTCCGTACCAGCCACAACGAGAAAGGTACTGTGACCGAGTCTGTTCACGACTCTGCTGGCCCGTAACGACGCGGTCGGCTGGAACTGTTAGACTCTGGGTATTTCAGCATCACGGTAGACCCGGACGGGGCTACCGACTCGCACGAACTTTGCTTTTGTGTTATTCCTGCAAAGAAGAAGTTACCTTATCAAGCATTCATTTTCAAAGTATAGTATTGTGGATTTTTGTCGTAATTGGTCTTGTCTTGAGTATATAAAAATATTGGTTATTTTTCTAAACTGATGTGGTGTCCTTTTGTAGTGCTTACACTGTATTACTGTTGGTTATGTGCAACTGCTTTACACACTGCCTCTAGAATAAGCCTGACTGCTCGTGCCAAGCTACCAAGGGGGTGAGCAGGGGTTATTTTAGGAGTGTAACTCCCTTACCCTGACTAGGAAGAAGGGTCCCTACTTGGACAAAGGTGCAAGCCCTTGCCAACTAGAGATCCAATTTCTAACAGTGAGGTACACAGATCTACTTCACCTCTCATCGCACCCTCCGCTCCGTCTCCCTCTCAGGGCAGACCTCCTCTCGCAGTTGCAGGGGCAGGTTCTACACCCCCACCTCCAGAGCCTGCACCTTCATGCCTGGAGATTGAACGGGGCAACCTGAATTCTTTTTCTCTCCCGCCGGACGTGGTGGATGTTATTTTATCGTCCAGGCGACACTCCACTAAGTCCATTTACTCTTCCAGGTGGGCTAGGTTTGTCAAATGGTGTGGAGAGAAGTCCATTGATCCTTTAAACTCCAAATTGTCTGATATTCTTCAGTTTTCGTTGTTCTTGGCCCAGCAGGGTTGTGCAGTGGCCACTGTTAAAGGCTATCTATCAGCTTTATTGGCTTTTCTTTGCTTGCCAGATCAGCCGTCCTTGTTTAAATCTCCTATTGTTTTGAGATTTATTAAGGGCCTTACCAATAGATTTCCGCCTACTCCCTTTGTTATGCCCCAATGGGATTTAAATCTTGTTTTGACTTTCTTGATGGGTTCCCCGTTTGAACCCTTGCATAGTTGTCCTTTGAGACTTTTGTCTTTTAAAACGGTCTTTCATGTGGCAATTACCTCAGCAAGGAGGGTAAGTGAGCTTCAGGCTCTTAGCTCAAAACTCCCGTTTTTGACCATTCATGCTGAAAGGATGGTTCTCAGGACCAGGGCTGCTTTTCTGCCTAAGGTGGTTACTCCCTTCCACCTAGGTCAGTCCATTACTCTTCCTGTTTTCTATCCTCCCCCTCACCCTTCCAAGGAGGAGGAGAGACTTCACCGTCTGGATCGTAAGAGAGCGGTGAGCTTTTATTTGGACAGGACAAAAGACTTTCGTTTGGATGATCAGCTCTTTGTGGGCTACGTTGGAAATATGAAGGGCAAGGCTGTGCACAAGCGCACTATTTCCAGATGGATCATATTATGCATTAAGATCTGCTACGCATTGGCTGGTAAGGAACCACCTGATGGTATTAGGGCTCATTCTACCAGGGCCAAATCTTCCACTTCTGCTTTAGCCAGAGGTGTGCCTGTGTTGGACATTTGTAAGGCTGTGACTTGGGCCTCTCTCCATACTTTCGCAAAGCATTATTGCTTAGATTCTCAGATGAGGAGAGAGGGCTATTTTGCGCGCTCTGTCCTGCAGGATTTTTAGTATAGAAGGGTGGACACCCTCCTCCGGAAGTGGGACTGCTGTGGGATTCTATTCAAAGGTGAGGAATCCACAGGCAGATGTATCCATCAGAAGAACAAGTTACTTACCTTCGGTAACGCTTTTCTGGTGGATACAGTATCTGCCTGTGGATTCCTCACTGACCCACCCGCCTCCCCGTTGTCCACCCTTGTATACTTTATAGAAGGCATTGTTTAACATTATTGTTTTGCTTTATCATTTCTATTTGCCTTTGTGTGGTTGTAGGAAATGCTTTTATTCTTTGGCTTAACATTTAATTTTACACTATGTGTATTGATGTAAATATTGTGTACTGTGTATACTTTGTATCTATTGTTGGTCCACCCGTTTCGCCTCGGAGGCACGGAAAAAATGGGTGGAACTGACGTCATCACGCCGACGAGGCTCTCTTATGGCTCCGGTGACGTCATACGGAGTCACGAGCGGAGCCGTGGTATTGTGACGACCTCGTCGGCGTGGAGAGCTAGGAAATTCCGCGGAATGCTGGCGCAGGGGATATTCAAAAGGTGAGGAATCCACAGGCAGATACTGTATCCACCAGAAAAAGCGTTACCGAAGGTAAGTAATTTGTTCATCTGGATCTTGGATCAAGAGGTAGCGCCAGACCTGCCGCTGCTGTTGGGGGTGTTAAGCCCTTTCACGTTGAGGGAAAGACATTTAATCTGTGCCATGGTTGTTTATGCATGAAGAAGCGTTCGGATCAATATGGTATCTCTCCCCCCTGTCTACGGGAGCGTTCCCAACCCAGTCAACGGTGTGTGATTGCGGAGTGTGAAATATGGAGGAAATCATGTCCGTGAGGGTCGTCCTATGTATGATATCCCCTATAGAACTATGTATCTCCTGTGTTAAGGAAACAGGGAGATAGGGA
The DNA here is from genome assembly GCA_963921515.1 of Calotriton arnoldi. Classification (NCBI taxonomy): domain Eukaryota; kingdom Metazoa; phylum Chordata; class Amphibia; order Caudata; family Salamandridae; genus Calotriton; species Calotriton arnoldi. The sequence continues at coordinate 4,174 of CAWUFW010028881.1, read as the reverse complement.
AAAGTGCTCTCCACCCCCCCCTCCCAGGGAACTCAAAGGGAGTAAAAGGGAAAAAGGGGAGGAGGAAAAAAATAAGCAAACCAATTTAAAAAAAACAGCCAACTGGGCCACAATAGTCCATTCCAGTCCTGGAGTAGCCCATTGGTGTGAACCAGGGCGACTCTGAGGAAGTCACTCCTCATGGGGACCAGATGAATGGCGGGGGTGCCATCAAAATCGTGTTGTTAGCCGCCGTCACTCCGCCCATTGGCCGGCCCAGTCTACAGATGCAAGGAGAGGGATAAAGTTGCCCCTGAGAGGATCTGGGGCATCTTGCAGCAAAGCCAAATCTGGAGGCGGAGGGGCCAGGGGACGAGGGCCTTCCCGGCCGGCCCTTTATAAGTACATAGTGTTCAAGCAAGCAATGGGATCATTAAAAGTAGAAGTCTAGGTGTGGACCACACCATATCCGGGACCCCAGAGCGCACAAAAGACCAGGCTCCTGTGTTCAAGATGCAGTGTCGAGGGGGTGGGAGTCTGGCTGGGAGTGTCCTGGAGACTGTGCGCCGTCCATGGACTTAAGATGTTGTATAATGTCCTGCTTGGCCTGCTGCGACAGGCCACTTGGCCTTCGAGCCCAGTTGGCAGGACGAGGCACAGTAGGCCAGTCCGGTCGAAGAGGAGCTCTAGACTGGGCGGCCCCAGAGTTCGGGCTGGGAGGGCAAGAGTTGGCTTGAGCTGGAGTAGCTGTTGAGCCTTCCTTCAGGGATCTTAGTGTTCTGCGCCTACCCTCCCACATGAAAATTAGGGCAAAAGGATGACCCCACCGATATTTAATTTTCAGGTCCCTCAGTTTGTCCGTGACCGGCTTAAATTATCTTCGCCGTCGCAGGGTAACAGGAGCGAGATCCTGGAAAATTTGAATGTGGTGTCCTCCATAGGTCAAGTCGGCCTTTTCCCTGTACGCACAAAGGATTGCCTCCTTCTCAGTGAAGAAATGCACCCGGGTTAGGATATCAGGGATCAGCTTTGTATTTCCACGGGGGACTGCTACTCGGTGTGCCCTGTCCAGTGCCGGAGGGGAGGCATCATCGTCACCTCTGATCGCCTGAAGGAGTTCTGCCGTGTAAGTCATTATGTCCTGCCCCTCCGTTGCCGAGGGACCCCTCTGATGCGGAGGTTGTTCCTCCGACTCCTGTTTTCCAGGTCCTTCTGTTTGATTTGCAGTTCTGTGTGCTGCTCTTCAAGTGCTGTCATGCGGCACCAGTTTCTCCTGGTCCTCTGTTCGCGTATCGAGTGTTCGCTCAAGATCGTCGACTCTGGCCCCAATTTCAGTCACATCGCGCCGGATATCCTGTAGACATGTCTTGAACTCAGTTTCGAGTGAGGCAATTTCCACCTTTATCTCTTGAAGAAAGTTGGTCATAAAGGCCTGTGTGAGGGGGCACGCCTCAGGATTCTTGGGGGATGTAGCCAACGCGGGGACCTGTTGGGTCACTGCAGCAGAGGGTGGCTTCGACCACAATAATGTTACCATTGCTTCTTTAGGGGAATCCGGGGCGGTGTCTTTTCCCCCTTAGTGTGGGCATGTTTCTCCAGAAATTCCCCTTTTTCAATGTATCCCTCTCCGGGGGCCCAATCCCAGGTTGCCAGTCGAGGAAGGTCATCAGGTTCACCTTTGAGGTCCCCCAGTCCAGAAGCTCCAGTAACAATGTCACAGGAGCCCGCTAGAGCCAAGGGCCACACGGAAGTCAGGTAGATTCAGTTCCGGGCCCCCAGGGCAAACTGATGGGGGGCGCACTTCCGCCGCCCGAAGAGGCAGCCAAACCCACCACCAAGACTCCAGATAGGGGGGAGGCCACCCCTACAGATAAATCCCGACCCCTCTCTTCTCAGCAGGGTCTGCTTGACGGCAGGGAATGCAGAAAAGGTGACGAGATGGAGCCACGGTTGATCACTGCAGGGCTGAATTAGGCAAAGGGCAATCAAATAAGCCCCCAACCCTCAAGTCAGGGCCTCACCGGAGGCCAAACACGGAGGACACAGGATAGGGGTCAGGCTCGCTGTCCGACAGCACAGCCGGTCTCCCGGAGCCCCCTTAGTTCAAACAAATGCAACCCCGAAGCGTGGGGGCCCCTACCATGTTGGTCACCCTAAGGCCAGGACAGATTATAGGCAAAGGATCCAGCCCCCGCCTCACGGGCCACTGAAGGTCGAAGACCAGAGGGCAGATGGATGGGGTCGGGCTCGCTGGCCGAAGGCACAGCCGGTCGCTTCAGTTCAGTCTGTGCGTGGTGCAGATTCACTCCAGTCTCCAGACTCAGCTCAATGGACGTGTGGGCCTCTGATGAGGGCCGGCGTCATTCTCTCCGATACCCGCGCTGGCGGGGACTCCCCGAGGCAGGAGCCCGCAGAATGGAGCACCTCTGCTCAGGGGGGCAGCGGGATCACCCCTCTTTCCCCGCCAGGGGATGCCACGGTTCAACTCAGGCAGCACAGGCGGGGCGGTTTCTCCACTCCTCACCCGGTTAGTCATGGGGAAGAAGCCTGCAAGATGGCCGCCCGATGATGGCGTCGCCGGCCTCAGATGACGGAGGCCCCTCCATCCAGGTAACAGTCCGGTTGCACAAGGACACATCCCCGCTGCTGCCACCACGCGGATCGGGTCCCAAAGAGGTCGGAGAAGGAGGGACCCGCCGGGTGCCCAGCGGGTGAGGCCCTTCCTGACCCCACCACCAGTACGGCGATCCGCTGGGCTCCAGCCGAGTCCGGCAATCAAGGCTTCCCAAGTGGGGGCGTCGGAGGCCCGTCCGCGGCCTCGGAATTCAGGCACCACTCCCCGGTCAGCAAAAATCGTTGGCCAGGGCCCCCACAGCGGGGTCCCAGGTCCCCACCGGTCCGGACTCTTCCACGAGGCCCGGGCCCAAGATGGCGGGCGAAGCCGCTCTCCCTGGTCGTCCACTATGTATCAGCCCCCAGCTCGGGCCCGGAAGACAAAGCGGGTTGCAGATACGGGGTAGATGGGTTGGTGGAGTTTAGGAAGGGGCCCCATTGGTGCCCCCAAGGCCCCGCTGCTTCTAGTTTCTTCGGGCCAGCCGCTGGAGGAGGGAGACACCTCGAGGTGCGTCCTACTCCATCGGAGTCTTGGCCACACCCCACTTGTTGCTCAATTTTAACAGAGTTTGAGGAAATCATGAAAGTCAACGTAGGGATGGACTTCTTAGGGCATAACAATGAGAGCAAATTGCTTTACATGAGCAAGGAAGCTGCAAGGGTAGTACACGAGGCATATTCAAAAATAGAAAGTGTCAGATTAATGCGGATTTGTTCTAACACAGAGTAGGTAGTTGAGAAAGTATGTCAGGATGTTGATGGGGACAAGGAGTTAAAGCTATTAAAGTTGAAGGGATTAAAGATGCATGTGAGAGAATTGATTGAGAATATTAAGGATGGGAGCGAGCTGAAAAATGTTTGGGAATTGTGGTAGAAAAAGAAGTTGTACATGCCATGAATTTCCGAACTGGAGGATGTCTGGCGTTCTAACCACATGATACTCTACGAACAACTAATGGCCGAATATGATTTGCAAAAATCACAATTTTCCTTTTATCTACAACTTCGGCATGCACTAGACAAATACAAGCTGCCAGCCAGAGCGCTTCCGTAGTATAGCCCCCTAGAGCCAGGCTTATAATTGTGGCTATAGAGGGGAAAGGCATCTCTGGCTTATATAGGTCTGTGGTGTACAATGTCTCTAACCCGCTGATCAGATTAAGAGAGTGTTTTAATTACTAAATCTTCCTCATTTCTTATTTCTGTCTTTGGTACTCTCTTTAGTATCTCACTCTCATTTTTCATTCTATTGGCCTGGCAGTCAATGAAGAGTTTAGAGCTATTGGTGTCCTAAAAACTTAGCCCTTAGCTTTACAACGTGTGTTAATCATTGGAAACACAGTAGGGACAGAGATGAGGATTTTGCCAGCGATTATCTAGGCTCTCTAGCTACATTGTGTTTACATGTCAAGTCAAGGTAGAAATTCTTCAGTGCTAAAGTGCTAACAGAGCTACAAGTACTGAGATAAGGTGTGAATAAGGAGGAACATATCAAAGACTCTCTGATGTTTGGCTATTGATTCATGATATGTCTTTGCTACTGATGATGAAGGATACAAAATGAAGGGGCAAAATGAAACTT
>CAWUFW010028880.1:0-20295 GCA_963921515.1 Calotriton arnoldi | reverse complement strand
CACAGGCTTACAAAGAGGCCATGGGAAGTTTGGGGGTGGCCTTGCAGTAGTCCTCCCTATACCATCCCGAGGGAAATTCGATCATTGAGAGGAAAAACCGTGACTTAAAGCAATCCTTAACAGCGAGGGTATATAGCTCGGGTGGCAGTTGGGTCAATCACCTATATGGGGTCCAGAGGGCACTTAACAATATGCCAAGTAAATCCCTAGGGGGTCATACACATTATGAACTCCTGCTAGGTGACAGAATGTGGGTACCAGACCTCGAAAGTGTCAGCACAGTGGCGGCTGAAACACCATTTGCCATCAATGAACGTTTGGCTGTTTTACAGGAACTCAGGGCCCGATTCACAAAAGTAATCTGAGACAAAATCCTAACTTAACCACTTTTGGTACTCACAAAAGACATTTAAGAGTAGTAAAGTTAGGATTTTGTCTTAAGTTTGTCTTAAGTTTTGGTCTTAAGACAAAATCCTAACTTAAGTTAAACTTAAGTTAAACTTAAGTTAGGATTTTGTCTTAAGACCAAAACTTAAGACAAACTTAAGACAAAATCCTAACTTTACTACTCCTAAATGCCTTTTGTGAATACCGAAAGTCATAAAGTTAGGATTTTGTCTCAGATTACTTTTGTGAATCGGGCCCTCAATGAATTGCAACGTCAAAGTATAACGCACCGTCACTGGGGAACTGAAGGTAGTCCTGGCAAGACCTTCCTGGGTCCTGAAGATTGGGGACCTGGTCAGAGAAAAGATAGGGGAGAAGAAAGAATTTGGACCATCTTACTTGTCCTGTACTTCTCCCCCCCCTTGCCGGCCGTTAGAGACAAAAGGTTTGTCTTAATTGATCTGATCAAACCACACTATGTGACTGATTCTCAACAGTAGGCCACGTGGGCTCCTAGGTAGCCGCTGCGCTCCTCTCGCTACCGTGCATGAAATTCAGATGGAAGCTTTAATAACGGCTGAAGACTCCCCTCTCCAAAGAGAAGCTGTAAACAACAATGAAATGATACTTCTCCCTGTTGAAAGAACTACAACGGTACAATCAACAAGTACAGAAATCTATATTCGAAAAATTGACTACGTCTATGTGAACATGCCACAGATCGAGTCATCTACCAGTTCTACAAAACCTGCTGAGCTGCCAAGAATAGACCGGACGACGTCTGGCTACTTTGTGCATTATGACGACTTTTCATCGGCTTCAAGTCAACCTGAACTGCCAACACCACTGCTCCCTTTCAAGCTACGAGCATATGCTTTCTATCTTTGGCTGAAAAAGGCATACTTTGTTGTTCCCTGGATGCATCTCTGGATTACAATTGGATTACTTTTCCTGGTTCTCTGAATTGGTTTAGTGACTGTCTTTTTCCTACTTCTGAATGGATGTTATCTCCCAGAAAGCTCTGCAGTATATCTTGTGAATTTGGTTCTTAAACCACATGCATCATCACACCGTGAATTAAGGGACCTGTCCCTGGTGAACATTACATCAGTTCCTGAAGGAATTGTATGGGGCAGGGTATCGTAGGAGGTGTATGGTCCAACTGAATTATTACAAATTCTTGATTTGTTTAAAATTTCCTTAAATCATATCCCCTCTAGTACTTTCTCTGATGATTGGAACATTGAAACTGTGCATAATTTGCTTGCAAATCTAGAGCAATCAGCTGCATTTTCTAACGATTAATTGTATGATGGCACAAGTAATTATGGAGACATGTTCTGTTATCAACATTATGGTCACCATTTTTTACACAAAGCTAGTATCCCATGCGCTGTTTATAATTATACACAATGGGAACACTGCCCAACACCACCGAAAGGTAGTTCAAAGACATTTGCACAGAAGTTTGCTTATTTTTCAGGTTGTGAAACATCAGACCGAGCCTCGTATTATTATAGGCTTGCACCTACACCTGCAAATAAAAATATGCTAACAAACACCAAGCTGACATACTCTGCTTCCTTTATTTCCCAACTGTCTATACAGGGTTTCGACTTTTGGAAAGCCACCATAGACACAAAATCTATATAGGGCACTAAAGATTGGCAGGTTCGGGGAATGGAGGCCTTGTTTAGAGCATGCCTCATACCATATTAAATGATTTTCCTGAATAAACAGTGCAGCATACTTCCTGTCTTGGTATAGCAAAGATGAAGGATTTGAACACACCACATATTCCCGCATTCTCACGCTTCGAGAATCAGCAGCACTTTACACACTTTAGTGAGGACACACTAGATACCATGATACGTAATGGTTCTTTCAATTCATCAGACCCCAATTGTGGGGGATGGTTGGTATGGCCTGTGGTCACAAACGGGTGTCAATCTAGATTCCTGGGTAACATCGAAGGGTTTAGGATAAATAGGCCTCATCAACGATGTGTACAAACATAACACTTGTGGGTGGTGAAATCATATAGTGTTGAGAAGTTGTGCCTTGATTGGCTAAAAACCTCAACACTTTCCCAGGTGAAACAACACTTGTCCCTTCTTTCTGATGACACGGATCTCAGGGATTTTTTATTAGGTCCCCGTAACCCACGTCAAAAGCGCTTTTTGTACGAAATTTACATCGAGCTGTGGAAAATTTCTCAACAGGAGGCTGCTGAGAGATTGTGTGAAATCGATAGGGTTAATTTAGAAATGGCTTTGGCTGTGGTTGACAACGGTATGACCACATTATCATCCAGAATTTATTCACTGGGCAACATAGTGTCTTCCACCATTGACTTTCTGTCAATCGTGATACTAAGCTGAACGTTACAAACATTACATTCTGGCCACATGCCATGGCGCTACATAAACAGTACAAGTCTGTTTTCGGCATACAACCTAATGGAAAGACAGATAGTAATAGCACGCAGAGATGCAAAGTATACCATGTTGCACATTGAAAAATGAGACCAATTTCCTTTCACTGTGGCTGAGACACCATACACTGACTGGATAATCAATGGTTATATCACGCTACCGATCCCGACTTTCCAATTCCAATACTGTCTTCAATACCAACAGCTAGGCAGATATGAAGTGCTAGGGGAAGGTTATGTGCACGAGTATTCGGAACTACCGTTCAGGTTCAGATGCAGAAATAGGGACACAGACATTTTTCTTAGGGGCTTTGAATGTGAAAATGTTTAAGCGGATCCTTAGTTTGCAAGGACATTTCTCTTGACTGGGCATGCAATGCTTCAGTTGCGAACTTGTCTTGTTATCTGAAAGGCTCCCCAGCTGCTGTGCTTCATCCTATGTTCAGGCCGCTCTTGAATGGGAGCTATTTGATGCTGAATGATCAAGGTACTGTCTCCACCAGCCCGCACAGTTAGGGAGGCAGCGCTATGGCCTTCGATAAATGTTTCCAACATAAAGTTTGATTCTCTGAGCAAACTGAAAGGCATGCTTTTTCAAAAGAATGTGGCCTTAACTTCAGCCAGAGAGACATTTGATCTCTAGGCTGCAAGGTCCTTGTCTGAAATACAGACACTACCCCATTTTAGCTTCCCGCTGCATTTTGGGGAGCTGGTCCATCGTATCTTTAACATGTCTGATACGAAAGGAATAGTACACTTTTTTAAATGTATCGGCTCTGGTCTGGTTAGCACCTTTCAGACGATTTTCAGAGTTATACCATCTTTCATCCACTCCGTGTTGGGAAGCGTTTTTGGAAGGCTCCCGCTTGTCCTGCTACTTGCGGCGGGAATCCTGTTTTTTTTTTATCTGCTCCGTAATGGACGTCCCAGTTCAACTTGGAAAAGAGACAGCACTGTTAGTGCTGCGTTGTCGTGAGCGCATGATACACTGCTTTGGCACACCTCAGCTTCAAGAACTGAACGAGCATTGGTTTTATCCTTCAGGTCTGTCTGGATTGACTGCATACAACCTGTCTTCCGCTGTCTCCTTTGCAGCCATTAAGGCGTCCTGGAAATATGTCTCGGATCGGAATTGGTTGCACCACCGGACATTGAAGTACTGATGGACCCCTTAAAGGCCCATGCATATGGTTGTCCCCAGCGTATTCCATTGATGAAGAATGCATTCTTAGAGCCGCTCTGGGATGCTTCAGCTCCTAGTGATGTGAACAATGGCTCTGCGGAAAAGTTATGGGATACAACGCCTCCTTCAGCGGCTGCTGTGGGAACTGGATGGAATCACCTTTGCTCCATAAACATGCTATGAGGTGCGCCTCTGGGCTCGTCATCTGCAGTTGTGGGCAACAGTAATGTTGCGCCTTCCACTCAGAACACATAAACAATCGGCCTTTTCCGTGTGGGAACAATTTGGCCTATGTTTTAAACAAAAATGAATCGAAAAAGCTTTTGCTTTTTTTTTCTAGGCACCATGGCTTTCTTAGTGCTTGGGATCTCAAATAGTATAAAGAATGAAAAGCTTTTAAATAAATATTTTAAAGGGAAGTCCGCTTTTAGATGCTTTAAGGAATAGTTAAAAAAATGTTTTTAAATGATCTGCTGGCTTTTTAGATAGCTTTTAGATATGGACCCTTAGTATGAGGAGTGGGTGTTATATTCGTGGGTTAGGCCCATGTAGCGAAGCAGCTTATTTCTTACATTGTCCTCACAATAACATTCCAGCTGTGACCTTTTGCACATATTTGCATGCACGACAATGTTGGATTAATTTCGCTGAAACTAAACTTGTTTACACATCTAGGTTTGCACAACATTGCCACACTGTCCTGAACATCATGTACAAGGTCTCTTTTCGCACTAAGTACAAATGTCATCTCTATCTTCATCCACGGACTACATATCCATAACATCACTAATCTATACGCACATCGCAAGGTTGCTTTCTATTATAAAAGATGAGCATAGATAAGTAGAGGAGGCACTTCCGCTGACACCGAGGGTCCTTGCATCCTGAGCACTCACCATGCAGTAGTCTGACATCTCGTGAGGGGTGTCCAGTTTGTGACCAAGACAGGGTCCTTCATTCTATCGCATCAGGTAATGGGGTTGGATCGTCCCTGGGGGGGATTCTTGGCTCTACACCTACACACACTCTAACTACACTTAGAGTAGGGCTCACATCGTAGGAGTACGCTTGATTACTTCCTTGTTTTATATGCCTGCATATATACACTGTTTTAGCACCGTGGTAGAACTATATCTACTATTTACCCTTTTGGTGCTTGTAATCACGTTTATCTGCTTCTGTCTATTAATCATTGCAGCACACATATTTTATACAAGAATAACGGGAGTTCAATAAACTTATTGAAAAACATCCCACTGTGTATTCTCTGTATACTTCGCTGAGAATAAGTGGGCACGAGTGACTGAGCGAAAGGTTCATTACTGCTTCCACGATCCCTGTGGGGTCAGGGTTGTCATGTTCAGTGGTTGCCAGAAACCATTCGCTCCCTGGTAGGTTAGGGGGGCTTACGGTGGCACTGTGAGCCAGCTGGTCTGTAGGTCAGCATATCCTGCAGGGGTGTCCAGAATCAGTCTTGGCACCAAGCCCCTAGTTTATGTTGACCAAACAAATGTGCAGATCCTACGGATTAGTAGAATCTACACGACTGGACCATAGGGACATGTATGGGTATGTGTAATGTGATTGCCACAGGAGCATGATCTGACAGTGTGCAGAGGAAGTGTGCGATAGTGTGTAGTCACAAAAGAGGGCCTTGGGACATGTACCAGTGGTCAATGCAAGTCCACACGTTATGCGAGGCAGAATAAAAAGTATAATCTCACTGACGTGGGAATTTATGTTGCCACGCATCTCACAAATGGAATTTGTCGAGAAGGGCCTTAATGGTCTGTAGGGAATGAGGTTTAGTAATTGCTGTGGAACCAGTGGAATCATGCTCTGGTTGTCGGCTAAGATTTAGGTCACCGTGCAGTATAACATAGTCAGTCTGGTATTGGCTGATTCCTAAGAATGAGTCAGTAAAGAAGTCAGGGGAGTCGGTGTTTGGTGCATACACACTGAAAAGTAACATTGTCCGACTTGCCAACTCTCCCAACTCAAACAAACATCAACCAGCAGGGTCCGAGGCAGTCCGTATCAGCATAAAGGGGACACTGCTATGTATCAAGATGCACACCCCACATGAATAGGAACTGTAGTGAGAGAAATATCGATGAGTACCCCATGAGGAAGCATAATTGCAATCTGGTCTGGGAGCTAGGTATGTTTCCTGAAGGAAGGTCACTTGAACCCTTGTCGGCGTAAATAAGCAAAGACATTTATCCCTTTTCGGGGATTATTCAAGCCTCTGATGTTCCATGTCATGCAGGATAGTGGAAACACCGAGTCTCTACTAATGTTTGAAGGCATAATATCTGAGAACGATACAGCACACAACTAAATATTATAAGGGTAAACCTGTCATGTACCATGACAATAGAAAGGCTTCATCAGGGAATAATACAAAAATACAAACAACTATACCCCCCTCCCACTCCCGCTGAAACAAACTCTGGAGAACCCAAGTAGCCCTATAAGAAAACAAAATTACAAACATATTGGTATACACCTTAGGGGGGTGGCAACGCCCAGAGGAGCAAAGCCCAGAAGGAGCAATAAGTATATATTGGGGTGAGTCATCGAACAAGTGAGCAATGAGAGAAAATACAGAAAAAAACCAATACAAGCTATGACAAGTGTGCACCAGGCGAAGCAGGCACCAAGACAGCAGAGTCAGCAGTGTCAGGACCGCCGCAAGGTAGGGATCTGCCAGAGGAGCGATTCTTGCAGAACTGTACAGCATCCGCGGCGGTGTTGAAAATGAGGTGATGGCCATCAAGTTCCACATGGAGACGTGCAGGATAGAGCATCCCATATTTTAGCCCCAGCTTTTGGAGAGTGCGTTTCACCTCAGCAAATTTGTGACAGGCCTCTTGAACCATTGGTGTATAGTCTGGAAAAAGTGAAATTGTGGATCCTTGGTATTGCAGTGAACCTTTGTCTCAGGCTAATCGCAATGCAGTATCGTGATCTCTAAAATTTTAGGATCCTGGCAATAATCTGCCACGGCGGCGCCCCAGGAATTGGCCGGGGACCAAGTGTTCTATGTGCCCTTTCAAAACAACAAAGGTATCAGTAAAAGGACTTCCTGTCAAAAAGGTCCGCTAAAAGATGTTCCACAATGACATCCATAAGTCCTGTGTTGGTGGATTCCGATATTTCCACTATACGAATATTATTACGGTGGGACCTCACCTCCAAGTCCTCGCTTTTAGCTGCAGTAGTCTTAAGGATACTTTCAATACTTTCATGGCGCTTCACTGTTTCGACATTTCCATCCTCGATCTCCGAGATCCTGTGCTCCACATCATCGATCCTTGCATTATGATGTTCAAGTCGTTCAGTCATGGCATCGAGACGTTGTGTTATGGTATCGAATCTGGAGTCAATTGCCTTAAAGCCGGCTCAAAATCAGTCATAATTGCGGCAGTGCCATCTGGTGGGGTCAGCCATTGTGTGTTCCGAGGTGCCACTGGAGTCAGATGGCGAACGTTGACACTGCAGAGTCCTAGCTGGTTCAAACTTGAGTTGTTTTTGTTTAGGATCTCCGCGTCCCATTGTAGTATACACACCGTGTCAGCCAAGAAGAGAGTGATTGAACCAAACGCAGTAACTGGCAGCACGAGTGGGAGCAGCCAACTGAGAGGTGGCAGAGAGGGAATAGCCAGGCAGAAAAGCGGAGGCCATGGGAGAAGGAGCAGGCAATGGCAATGGATGGAGCTAGTCCCAGCATGAGTTACTGCATCCAACTCAGCTGGGCAATATGGTGCAGACAATGTGAGAGAAGCACCCCACAATGCTGAGCAAAGTATGGAAGTCCGCGGGGTGAGCTGGCATCACCATGAGTAATAAGGTGACAGTAGAAAGAGGAAGAAAAAAGAGCTCCCCAGCTCTAGAGGCTCACAGTCAGCCACCCAAGCCCACACTGGTGGTGCAGCAATGGAGGTGCCCCTGAGCAGCCCGAGTAGGTATGAGAGCAGGAGTGAGGCAAGTAAGCTCTGAGAACACAACGGTGGCTGCTCGGGGGACTATGGGTGAGGTCCGCTTGATCAGTCAAATTGTGGCACAAAAAAGAGACAGAGCAATGCAGGATAGTGCAGCAGTGTAGAATACAGTAGCCTAGTCGCAGCCGCCACACGCATAATAGCCCCGACTCCTCACCTTGCAATCAAGTAAACATTTGGAATCTTCTAACCAGTAGCCAACAATTACCAGAAACACTCTGGGTGGTAGGAAGATTAATTTTCAGAGTTGCAGAACCCCCTTTTTTGTGAGACTTTCCTTCACCTTTCTCAATATGGTGACTAAGATAAATTATTTCATTTTTACAATACTGCATCTTTGTTGGGGAAACCTTGTGCCACTGTCACCTAAATGATTTAACAAAGCAATTGTGTCAAGTTTACAGTTCTCCTTTGTTTTTGACGTGACCAATAAATCATCTATATACTGTACTAAGACTGAGTTACAAAGAAACCTCAACTTTTACAGATCGTTCTTCAGAATTAGGCTAAAAAAAGGAATTGCAGTATACCCTTATGGGATTCTACACCATAGGAGAACTTTATTTTGGAATGTGGATGCAAAGAGGAACTGGCTTCCTTATGAAGAGGAAATGGGAAGAACGCTTGGCATAAGTCAATGACTGTACACTCTGCGTCTGAAGGAATTTGGAACAAGATCACTGATGGATTCGGAATCACTGGCAACATAGAATGACCATTTTATACATTTTTCTAAAGTCCTGCATAATGCGCCATTTCACACTAGGTTTCTTTAACCCCCAACACAGGAGAGCTGCAAGGACTACTAAGCATTTCCTGAAGATTGCTTGTTCAATCATTTTGTCTATAACAGGTTTCATACCTTTCTCTGCTTCCCTTGAAATTTATTTTGTTTAATCTAGGAAATATAGATTCAGGTTGTTAGAGCACAAATTTTGCTCTTTCATTGTAGGGGTGAATCATAATTATGGGTAGTCCGAATGTATGACGTTACTACGCATACATTTACAACGCGGTATTTTACATCGCGTTCGTTACAACTCAAGTCGTTACAACGACTTGCGCTGGAGGGCGCTGGACTTAGGAATAGTATGATTTACTATTCCAACTCCAGTCTACATACAGTAGGGAAGGTGTTGGAATAGTAAATCATACTATTCCTTAGGTTAGAGCGCCATCCAGCGCAAGTCGTTGTAACGACTTGCGTCGTAATGACCGCGATGTAAAGGCATTGCGATGCAATGCCCGCGTTGTGATGGATGTTTCCCGGGGAGTCCGCACCTACATTTGGGGCCAGTATGTACAACGCTTTTTAGCGTGCGCAAACGGGTCTTAGACTCGTCTGTACACGCTAAAAAGCAAGGGCCCATGTACAAACAGTATTTTGGGAGCCGCAAATAAATTGCGACTCGCAAAATACTGTTTTGCGACTCGCTATTAGGAAGGGGCGTCCCCTTCCTAATAGCGACCGCAAAGCAATGTACCAATGTTTTGTGACAGCAATTGCGGTCGCAAAACACTTGCAAATTACCACCTACTTCAAGTAGGTGGTAATGTATTCGCAAATGGGAAGGGGTCCCCAGGGGACCCCTTCCCATTTGCAAATGCATGCAATATTATTTTTTAAGGGCAGGCAGTGGTCCCAGGGACCATTGCCTGCCCTTAAAAAATGAAACGAAAACGTTTCATTTTTTTTTTTTTAAATGCATCCCGTTTTCCTTTAAGGAAAATGGGCTGCATTAAAAAAAACTGCTTTATTTAAAAGCAGTCCCAGACATGGTGGTCTGCTGAGCCCAGCAGGCCACCATCCCTGGGAGGGCCTGTCATTCCCAATGGGCTCGCAAATTGCGAGAGGCTCATTAATATTCATGAGCCTCGCAATTTGCGACCCCATTGGGAATCGCAAACAATGTTAAACACACTGTTGTACATGCCAAATAGCGCCTCGCAAATTGCGAGTCGCAAATGCGACGCAATTTGTGAGGAGCTATTTGGCAGGTCGTACATCTGGCCCATAATCCTTTATTTAATTAATTTAGGCCATTAGAACGTGAACTGTAATAACGTGAACGGTGATGTGTTAGGAATATTTTCAATGCAAACGTGAAGAAATTAACATTGCAACTACATGTGATTAGACAAAAACATTAACATGCAGAATTCGTACATGTCGCTGATAAGTACTCACACAATTGATGTGTTTATGTAACGTGTTAACTTAGATGTGCTCAGTAAAAATGCTCATTTTATATGTGTAACTTCATGAGGCCTTCTGACATTTCTTATGTTGACCGATTTCTGTAGGCCTGAATTGTATTTTTCCCCTGGAAGCTCTCGCATTAGATTTACTAGTAAATTTCATGTGCATGTTGGATTTGTTCTTTCTCACGTTTCTGTTGCAGGTGGAGGAATTTATCTTTGTTAGCTAGAATATTGTCTTTGTTTTGGGAATTAGACTTAGGGAGGAGAGGATACATTGAACGGCACACTGATAATAAAGAACTGTTGTACTTTCTCATCGGAGTAAGCCTGGGAATCAAGGTCATCTCGCCAAGGCCTGGGAGCATTGCTGCCGTGTGGAAAATTACCTACAAGGAGGTGGGTTGCCTGGATGGTGTGATGCCGCAGTGCATCTTGGGATACTCTTGCAAAGTGAAGTATCTAAGTTAGGGACAGTGTCTGGGGAACTTCAGCTTTTGCCTTGAGAGAGAGAGCATCTTAGAACGAGCTCTGTAGCTTTATGCTACTTGACCCATCTACATGTGAAGAAACTTCTTAGGAAGACTTCACGGGCTAACACCTTTCTGGATCTTGCCTTGGGAAATGCTAAGTAGGGATGTCATGTTAGCTCTAGAGTAGGGACAGATTAATGCTTCATACCTAGGAACCTCCAATGAAGGGGAATCTTGAAGTTGGTACCATAATCTTGTGTATCCTGATTCTTGAACTGATTATTCTGTGCATGCTGCACCGCCTCACTTTTACCCGTAGGTTCGGCTTTGTATTAGTTCCAATATATTTCTACACCCTCATTTTGAGGTGTCTGTATGTCCAACTGTTCTTGGCTTAGTAATAAACTAACTAATCTTGATTGGGAGTCTGTGATTCTTTGGAGTCATAGTTCATTGGAACTGTAATGATTGATTTGCTAACGATTGTCCTCTTCTCCACGCTTTCATGCTGACAAAAAGAGACATCAGCCTGGGGTTCCAGAGTAGATCTAAAACGTTGAACCCATTTCCGACAACTGGTAGCAGTGTAGGATGGTTGTTACATGAAGTGAGGGGAGAATCAAGAAAACTCTAGAGAAGACCTAGATCCCAAGAGCCCAAATTAGAGCCCAATGATCGTGAGCGGAGAACTACAGACGTTGGTGGAGACCGACGGAGACTGATGGTTCAGCAAGAACAGCGGCAAACGGAGTATCAATAGGGACACGTTGTCTGGTAGATTGCGGGAGTGTGTTGATTGCATGATGTCTGGTGGAGTTTGTGTGAAAGTCGAGTGAATGTGGTTTCGGGCCAGACGTGGTCCAAGAGTTTTGTTTTGAGTTTCAGGTCCCGAAGTGGTCTTAGATCCCAGGATATATTAAGTGGTGTAGAAGACACTGATTTGTTGTGATTGTCTGACTGCAGGTTTGAGGAGCTGTCATGAGACGTCATCGGCAATTCCACCTACGACAGGGAACTTTGTGTGAATGGGATGTGTGAGAATCGTATGGTAAACCTTGTGTACAGAGGTGGACTATATTGATTCAGGTGACCAGAGGAGGTTGCGGGTCGCTGTGTGTAAATTTTCTTGAGTGATTGAATTCTATCAATCTTTTAGAAAGGCAGACAATTACGGAGTTGTGATTGTGTGAGTGAATAGGTATGGAGAAATTGTGAAGGAGGGTGAGCTGCTGCGAGGAGGAAAAGGTGACTTTAGAGTGTGCCGCGCTGCGATAGGTCGGTTGGTGTAATGCCGCGCTGGGATTGGCTGGTAGTCATCAGGAAGTTGAAGTGCAGAAATCTTGTTGGTTGAAGGAAAAATTTGAGTTAATCATGTGATGTTTTAGAGTGTTACAGGATCTCTGCAGGGAGATCGGGGAGTGCTTACTCGAGTGGGTGAGGAAGCACCGCCTGAGGATACTACAGCACATTACATGGCAACAAATGTAGAACTTTTCCGCGTTATGATTCGTTTCGAATGGAGGTGTTGTATCAGTTGAGTGGAGTGATGTCTTCACTATGGCTGCCACCTAGACCAACATAGTTTGAGGCATTAGATGCGTGGATGCGAGCAGCTCAGGCAAATAACAGGGAAAGATGTCAGGGGAAGATGAGAAAGGCAATGAAAGCATATCAGGATGCGCGATGGGACGCACAACTGAAGAGATGGAGAGTAGACACTATTGAGGGAGAGAGGTTGTACCCATTACTGGTGAAAGAGGGAGATACTCAGAATAGGAATGGAGGAGAAAATGGAAATGATTGGAGCGATACCGATGACAGCGTGTTAGACAGATAATTGGCAGAGCGTCCTCCACCTTACAATCCACATTCAGAAGAAGGAAGGTGAGAACTGGCAAATGCAGCAAGTATGGAAAGACTGGTAACAGCACACACAGGCCCTAGTACAGGGACAGTGGGAAGGATTCCAACAGGAGCAGAAGGAACAGGTATACCAGTGCTAGGAGGTGCAGAGTCAAGTGGAGTCAACGCTGCTTTGTAGTTGCAGGAAGCCCTTACGGTACCGGTCACCAGTGGAACCTGTAGTCTCTGTGTATGACCCGAGTTTGGTGGACAACTCTAGTCAACAACAGCCAGGATTGGAAGAAAGGGTCAGCTCAGGTGGAAACATGACTGTGAGTGGGAAAAAACCCATTTCTAGTGCCTATAGAAGCTAGTATCCCGTTGCCAGCAGCTGCAGATCCTTCAAGAATATGTATTGGGTCTAGTACCATACGATCTGTGTCATTGGCGACCTCAAATTCAGATTTGAGAATGTGGGAAGCTCCAGTCAGGGGACCTATGGGAAGGATACCAGAAGTAGGCGCAGGGCAAGGAACCTCTAGAAACCAACATGTCTTGCAGATCCCAACTTCAGAGAATTGGCAGAGAAATCGGAGTAGTGATTGGGAAGAACAAAATAGCATGTCGAGTCAGGGTACAATCAAAGCTGCAGTAAAGGTAAAATTGCTGGATGTAGTGAGGTTGAAGGCAGAGGTGGATGAAATAATCAGTGGGAATTTGCCATTGGAAAGGATAGAACTTTATGAACAGGATGAACTGTTGTTTGTGGCGAAGGATATTACCCGTAAAGCGAGATGAGCACATGAGAAATTGACAGAATTGGCCCAGAAATATGATGTGGACTTGTCTAAAACAAACATTTTACAGGGAAACCATAGGCTGAATTACTGTGAATAGGAGCTGGAAGAGAAAAGGGTAGCAGGCTTTAAAACACAAATTTGAGAGCTGATCATAGGGATAAGTGCATGGAGCATGCTTGACAAATGGGAGGAAAGATGGTCAAAGAAAAAGAATGTTAGGAAGGTGACGGAGATACGCCGCCTCCGGGAGGGGGGGATACTAGGAGTTGAGGCTTACCCATTGCGAGAGGTACCAAGCGGCGGGTATGTGCATGTGCCTTGGAGCAGGGGTGATTTAGCAGCATTCACAAATGATTTTCCTCGGCTGAGGGAGAAACCTGCTGAATGGTATAAGAAACTCGATTGCTTTGTAAAGATTTCAAAGGTGTTGTGTATTGACCTGAATACATTGTTTGACTTTGTGGTTCCTAGTACCTTATGGTCTGCTTGTAAAATTGCTATTGATTGGCATTCTACTGAACCAGATAGAGATCCCATAACTCACAGTCCTTCACTGTTGGTCATGAAAAAGTTTGAACAGGTAATTACATGGTTGCAGTCTAAGATAGCTCCACAAGATATTGATTGGGTTAAGATAGATCGAACAACCCAGGAGCCCAAGGAATCAGTACATGCTTACTATGAACAGCTCTTGCAAGCCTACAGCGAGTTAGATACTCATAACCCTAAAGATATGGGACAGTTTGTTTCGAAATTTGTGTTAGGACTGAGACTGGAAATTAGTGTTATGATCCAACAGCATTTAATCTGCTGGCAAAACAATTCAGTGGACTAGATCATACAGTACGCCAGATATTGCAGTGATGAGGTGGATTCTAAGCACAGGAGAATAAAGGACAAGTTGATGTTGGTTCAGATGAGAAATGCGAACAGAGTAGATCAGGCGCAGACAAATGGAGGACCTTAGGTCAGAATCAGTGAAACAACCAAGGAGGGATTCAGAACGTTTCAAGCAATACCAGACAGGGAAAAGGGTAAGGTGCAGACCCCAAGACAGGTATAGACATTAGCACACTAAAGAAAATGACTGCTTGTCATTATTGTCACAAAATCGGGCATTGGAAGCGCGAGTGTAGAGCAAATCCAGCTAATCAGTTGCAAGGAGGAGAGATCGTACAGGTGCCTGCTGTTATAAACACTGTGACAAGACCCAGATCTTACAATGGGGGAGGTCAGAACCAGCTAGTGCAAGTACCCCGATCTCCAAGAGTTCAGCAGATTAATCGAGCGTACCACCAAATGCCTTTTATGGAAACGCTAGACGGTTTTGATCAAGACCTGTCACAATGACGGTGCCTGGGGAGGAGGAAGACTGTACCCTTGGAGCAGTCTTAGCAGTAGATCAGAGTGGACCGTATGTAGAGGCCGAAGTAGGCGGTTATCCCATTACATTCTTGATTGATACTGGTGCTACCAATTCTACTGTGAGATCTGCAGTAGTTCCAAACCTACCCCTCTTGAGACAATCGATCCAAGTTGTAGGAGTTGCTAATAGGAGAATGACCAATCCGTTGACAGAAGAAATCCCCGTGAAAAAAGGAACTTTTCAGAATCTATGCCAATTTGCGGTGTGCGATTCGAGTCCAGTCTGTTTGTTGGGACGTGACCTCTTATGCAAACTGAATTGTACCATCTATTGTAAGCCCAAGGGAGTAGAACTACAGACTAATAATGATGACATTGCATTCAAATTGGCGAACCAGAACCACTGTGTGGACATGTTTCCCGTACTAACGGTGGATGACATGCAATGGGACTTGAGAGGCACTGTCTCTCCCGTGGTGTGGGACTTCACAGGGGAAGAGACAGGATTGATCTGAGGAGTTGAGCCAGTTCGTATACAGATCAAGCCGAATGCAGAATTACCACGAATGCCCCAATCTAACCTGACCCCCGGAAACGGTGGAAGGGATTACACCTGTGATTGAGTCCATGATTTCAGAGTGCATCCTGAAGGAGATAATAGAAAGTCCATGCAATTCGCCCATAATGGGGTTGGAGAAGCCGAGTGGCAAATATCGCATAGTTCAGGATTTGAGGAAAATAAATGCGATTGTGATTCCATGTTGTCCCGTGGTACCGAATCTATCTGTGATCTTATTTCAGATTCCTTGTGAGGCTGAATGGTTTACTTTGATTGACTTGTGCCAAGCGTTCTTCTCCATCCCATTACATGAAGACAGCCAATTATTTTTTGCTTTCCGGCTGGGGAACCGTGTGTTAACATGGTGTCGCATCCCAAAAGGGTATACTGAAAGTCCATCCATCTTTAACCAGATTTTGAAAAAGAACCTTGAGAGCTTGGTGCTGCCACAGAATTCAGTGATTGTGCAGTATATTGACGACCTTTTGATTGCTTCGGAGACAGTAGGGATGATACAATTGCTCTATTGAACCATTTGGCAGAGAATGGACACACGGTGTCACCAAGCAAGCTTTAGTACTGCTTCCCTGAGGTTCAGTATTTGGGTCATCGCATTAAGAAAGGCAAGAGAAAGGTGTCACCAGACCGCATTGAGGTGATCATGAAAATGAACACACCTACCACACAAAAAGAAGTCAGGCTATTCTGGGGATGGTTGGCTACTGCGGACAAGGAATTCCAAATTTCCCGTTGAAGGTGAAGCCCTTACAGAGACTGACGCACAAGGATAGGAGCGATCTGATACCTTGGGATAACGATTGGTTGGTTGCCTTCTTGGAGCTGAGAGAAAGCCTGTGTCGCGTTGCAGCTTCGGGAATGCCTGATTACAACAAGGCATTTTTATTTTTCTGCTGTTAAATGGAGGGTTGTGCTCTATCTGTACTCACCCAGACACATGGGGAGTCCATAGACCAGTGGCCTATCTCTCAGCTACATTAGATCCTGTAGCTTCAGCGTTGCCCGGATGTCTCAGATCTGTTGCTGCAACAGGTGTCAGCATTGAGAGGTGTGAAAGTATTGTGATGGGTCATCCTCTTACTGTTTATGTTCCACACTCAGTTGAGCTCCTGTTGATGAGAAACAAAACACAGCATTTGACGAACAATAGGCTCACCAGATATGAGCAGGTTCTGTTAGCTGCTGATAATATCACCTTGAAAAGGGGCTCTGTGTTGAATCCTGCTACTTTGATGCCTATTCCCAATGTTAAGGGGGACGATTGTGAGGACCGAGACTGTCTTGATGTGACTGAACTTTTTACCAAACCGAGACCCGACATTGTTGATGAACCTTTACCTGAATCTGATCAAGTCCTTTTTGTTGATGGTTCATAATTAAGAGGCAATGAGGGTTGCTTTTGATGTTTGTACCATTTCTGGAGGTATGCAAGGTGCCTGCTTATAAGGGGTATACTCCGCGCAAGTAGCTGAAATCATTGCTTTGACCCCTTGCATGTCTTGCTTTTGATCAGATCTGAGTCACCATCTATACCGATAGCCAATAAGGTTTCAGTGTGGTTCATGACTTCGGACAGCTATAGTCACAGAGGGGGTTCTAAACGTCATCAGGATCTCCCATTAGGAGTGGAGAGTATGTGAGACAGCTGTTGGAAGCCTTACAGCGACCGAAAAAGTGTCGGTCATGGAGTGTGCTGCCCATGGGAACGGGGAGGATTTTGTGACCGTGGGGAACAGGCACGCGGACGAAGTCGCCTGCTTTTGCGCAATCCATGCATGCATTTTTAATGGGGAATATTCAGGCGAGAGCACAGAAAGAACCGAGCTCAGCATGATGCTAGCCATTGCAGATACCTGGGATGAAGTCAGGAGTCTGCAGGGAGAAGTGTCAGATCAAGACCAGGCTGGGTGGATCAAAGCAGGTTGTGAGAAGAGGGACAATGGCATTTGGGTTTCAACTGGTAGAGCAGTGTTGCCAGATTGTTTACTGAATCCAATGGCGAGACAGATTCATGGAGCAGTTCACATTGGGAGAGATGCAATGGTGCGAGTGTTCAGACAAACGTGGTTTAACCCGAGGTTTCGCGTGGTTGCGGATGCAGTGTGTCACCGGTGTGTTACATGTCAACAGATGAATGCTAGAAAGAAAAAACTGTTGTTGCCTTGAGTCACATTGGAAGGTTGGGAGGTCCTTTCAACTGAATACAACTAGACTTCATAGAGATGCCTAGGTGCAATGGCTTGAAATACATTCTGGTTGTAGTGTGCATTTTTTCACGGTGGGTTGAAGCATATCCAACTAGAAGGTGTGATAGCCTCACAGTAGCCAAGTTGTTGTTGAGGGAGATTATTCCTCAGTTCGGATTTCCAACTACATTGGAGTCGGATAGAGGAACTATCCCTGATGCCTCTGGCTACAGGCCAGAGGCATCAGGGATGGTGGAGCAAATAAACGGGACTCTAAAGATGAGAATGGCAAAGGTGTGCTCTTCGATTTCTCTGAACTGGCCTGATGCGTTGTCCTTGGTGCTGATGAGTTTGCGCAATATTCCAGTATTTCAGACAGGAGGACTGGGCTATCCCCTCATGAGATTCTCATGGGGAGGACGATGCGCTTGCTTGCAGTACGATCCACAGCATTGATAAACATCACTGATGATTTGGTTCTTGACTATTGCAAGGGATTGGCTGATGTGGTTCGTCCTGTGTCTCACCAGGTGGAATCTGCGACTGCACCGACCTCAAACGATCTCTGCCATGAAGTGGCCCCGGGGGACTGGGTCCTGGTCCAAAAACATGCGAGGAAGAACTGTTTTGATGCACCTTGGCGAGGTCCATACCAGGTGATTTTGGTGACGAACACTGCTGTGAAGTGTGGAGGTTTGCCGATCGGGATTCACGACTCCCACACCTGTAGAGTTTCAGGACCCTTGGAAGAAACAGCTCCTCTTCCTGAAGTGACTCCAGCCATGGTTGCAAGACCACCGTAGAGGGCAAGTCAAGCTGTGGGGGTTCCTGAAGAGGCTGGATACCCACGAGGTCGAGTAGAGGGGGGTCACGCTACACAAGACCCAGGTAAAGACTCTGAGGGAGACAGTAACGTTGCGAGTGGTATAAAGTCTGACTCATCTGAAAAGACTGGTGTCGAGAGTGGTCGGGTGCAACGGAAGAAGACTGCGGTTGCAAAAGAATCGTGGCCTGTGAGACAGAAAAGGCAGAATCTGAGACTTGCTCCAGAAAGAGACCTTGCTCCCAAATCTGAATCGTCTGAATAAGATCAAAGTGAGAACAAACAAGCACAGGGGAGAGTGAGGAGGTCGAGAAGAGTCAGAGTACCGTGCCAGAGATACGCCTCTCCGGACTGGACTTACCGTGTTACAAATGCCGGCGAGAGTGAGGTCCGGATGGGTGAGGCACAGAACATCAGTGTTGATAATTGAAAATGAACTCTTGCAGCGTGTCGTTGAAGAAATTGGCTCTGATCATATATGGGATATAAATTGAACTTTGAACTGTAAGTAAAGAACCCTTCTTGCTTAAAAAGAAGATTATCTAGGCCCGAGTGCAAGAAGAATAAAATTAGGGACTTTTCCGTAGAAAAGAAAGAGGGCAAGGGAAGTCTTTCAAGCTCTGTAAATAATCGTGCCATGAACTGAGAACTGTTGCCACGATTTCAAGAAACTGCATATGAACTTTATTGTGCAACAGTGAGAGGCAGAGGAAGAGACTTTGCATTAATCCTCCTACAGTCACAATCCGAACCCAGTTGAAAATGTCTGGAAATTCGAACCGTAGGGATAAATGTATAATAGGTACACTTATTGTAGGAGTGATTTTAGTGATAGCTGTAGTCATCATTACTTGCACTGTAAATTCACATGAAGCTGAAGTTCAGGGAGTGGGAGTGCATGGGACATCCACAACTACCACTTCTAGCACAAAAGAGGGTACATTAGGAGCTGACAGTGCTTTGATAGAGTAGACTAGTCGCTCATTGCACGAAGATTTGTCCAAGGGTGATTATACATTGCATGCTTATGCGAAATTATTGTATAAATACATGAATACCATGGATGTGAGGGATTGTTATGTGTGCATGCAATTACTTGCCTCTGTTGAGGAAGGTATTAGGTATCATCACCTGCCTTTGATGTATGGTATTACTTGTAGTTTGTTGCTTAGCATCTTCTATGGAAAATGTCATTACGAGTACTATTTCTCGAACTATAACGTGTTGCTTTCAGAAGTTCCAGCTTACAAAGATTTAAACAAGTATGATTATTACAAACAAGAAGAGAGAATGGGAAAGTATTTCACACCTACTGTTACATTAGACACAGCTTATGCACATAGACATAACTTAACATGCATGCTAACTGATATAGTAAAGAAATTCGTAGATCAATTAGAAGATAGATATAGGTCATTAATGGTTAAACTTAACAATAGAAAAGGGAAAATTGAATGGACCCAGGAAGAGTTAGCTCACAAGGCTAAGGGAAGTTATGGTCCAATAGCTTTAGATTGATTACAGTGAGGAAAGATTTGCATCAGACAAGTACAGACATATTATGACACCATATTTGTGGGACAGAGTGGGTGTGACCACATCTTCACTATAATGCTTCTAAGAAGTTCTTGCAGGATGCAGTACAAGTGGTGCCGAATGTGTATTTCGTGTGTGGGAAAAATGTGTATGTCCGATTACCGAACAATTGGTATGGCACATATGAACAAGTTACTTACCTTCGGTAACGATATATCTGTAAGAAACATTAGTTAGTTATAGATTCCTTACCTTAGAATTACCCCCAGGCATCAGACTGGATCCGGAAAGTTTTTTCGTCAGCAGTATCTCTGCGCGTCGGAAGGTGGCGTCGGTCGGCTCCGCGTCCGTCGTCGGCGTCGCTGGGATGACGTCACGGCAGCTACTTAGACACCGCCCTCGCGCGCTGACGTCAGTTCTGTACACGACTCTCTGCGCCAGAAACGCAGAGCCATGCAAGACACTGACCACTGGTGCACAAAACTA
>CAWUFW010028879.1:0-20296 GCA_963921515.1 Calotriton arnoldi | reverse complement strand
ATAGGTGTTTGATCACCTGACCGTGCAGACTGGGGTATGCGAATTTGAAGTTCAGGCAGCTGTTTCCCATTCACAGCAGATTGTGAGGTGCTCACGTGCAGAGGGTAGTGTTACGGATGTATGACGATACCACGCATGCATTACATCGCATGCCATTAGATCGCGGTTTTAACAACGCAAGTCGTTACAACGACTTGTGTTGGAGGGCGCTGGACTTACGAGTAGTTTAATTTACTATTCCAACTCCAGCCTACGTACAGTAGGGAAGGTGTTGGATAGTAATTTAAACTACTCCTTGTCCTATAGCGCCCTCCAGTGCAAGTCGTTGTAACGACTTTCGTTGTAAAAACCGCAATCTAATGGCATGCGATGTAATGCATGCGTTCTAAAGGTTGTTTCCCAGTGTTACAGGTCTCCCATATGTCCAATGGGTATGACCTGGACAGATGAGGGTTCAGATGATGTGGTGTGTGGGGGATGTACATGTGCACTTGTTCAGCTCCAGGACTTGCATTCCCCATGATCTACTATTGTGACACAGTGCAGAGTGTTGTTGTCTGGCTGCCCTGCCCATGTGACTGGAGACAGTGATGTATGACTTAGCAGGCATGGCTGTGCCATGGCATGTGTCTTCCTATTAGTGATCCTGCAGGGGAGTGACATGTGCTACATGCACACCATTGTGGCAATGGCTATCAGGACATGGGTGCATCATGGTGTCTGTCGCTGGTATGCATCACATGCATTTCCTATTTGAATCTGGGCATCCCTTTCATCCGGACACCTGTACTGACTCAGTGGCAAGAGTTGTGATGTGTGCATGCCCACATGCTTTTTTTTTGTTGCATATTTATATAGCGCGAACTCGACCCGAAGGTATTGGAGCGCTTTACATGAGCACCGTATTTACATTACACATTCAGGCACAGGGAGATTAAGTGATTTGCCCAGAATCACAGGATGTGGACGCGACCCCGAGGCTCGAACCCTGGTTTCCAGCACCAAAGTCGGCAGTCTAGCCGACGGACCACATCCTCTCCCCTGCTTCACCGGGTTCTCTGCACTGTCCAAATACTGTGTAGGTGGTGCATGTGTCCACACTGGGGTATTGCCATCCAACAGACACCAGACAGATGGGTGCAAGGCCAGGTGGGATGTGAGTGCCATGGTTGACCATCAGACTGACAATTGACTTCTCCTGTTCTGTTTGTGCAGTTTTAGCAATGTTCAACTAAGGATGCCAGGGCTTGCTCTGTAATGTGCTGTACTTACTGTGGTGTGTGCGTTCGGTGCAGGTGACTGATGTCTGTCTGTTTCCCTATTGATTGCAGATACATCCACGGCCACAGGAGGGGACAGCTCCACGGACCAGGAGGAGCCGCAGAGCCAGACTGGGTCAGCAGCCGAGGAGTGGTCGGAGGGACCCAGTGGCACGGAGGGCGAGGGGAGCCACACCGAGGAGTCCTCAGCACCATCCACCTCAGCTGAGGAACAGAGCAACTTGGACGATGACTCCCTTATGGAGGCGGGTGTCAGCAGCCACCACACCCCAGCTAGTGTTGCTGTCCCCGCCACCACCGCCCTCCCGTCGGCTCCCATTCCCGAGGTCCGTGGAGGCTCCCATGTTCGGGAGCGTGTCTCCTTCGGGCCAGGCACCGCACCCCCTGCCCCTGTGTCCCCTGCTGCCCTGAGTGAGGAGTCTGTGTACCTCCTCCACCAGCTTCATGTAGGACAGACAGCGATGCTGAGTGTCCTCCATGCACACACCAGTCTGTTGACTCAGCTGGTGTCATTCATGGAGGGCATCTCATCGGGCATGTCTGACCTACAGAGGGGCAATAGGTCCATGGACTCCTCCCTGATGGCAGCAGTGTCCCTCCTCCGACAGTCCCTCACCCCTCCTGCCTCTGCCCCATCCACACTCCCCAGCACCTTACCCGTCCCAAGCACACACACACTGGCACAGGCACACACCAGCACAGACACATGCAGCACACAGACACACACGCCACAAACAAGACGCACACGCACGCACCGTCAGGGGACTGCAACCACACTCACAGGGGATGGGGCACAGGCACAAACACACGCATCCACAAGCACTGCGCAGTCCTCAGTTGCCTCTCCCTCCAAAGACCCCTCCCTTGCCTCACCTGCAACCCCAAACACACAGCGGCTCTTCCTCTGTGACCTTGGCCTCTTCCCCTCCGATCCATCTGATCCAGCATTCAGGGGGAAGAGGAAGCCCACCCACACGGAGCGGAGTGCCCCTGGCCCCCGGACACCATCCCCCAGGAGCAGACTGACTGAGGCCCCCACCCGCAAGTCCCCCCGGTCCCGGAAGAGCAAGACCCCGCCGCCGCCCTGCAGCTCAGGCACCAAGTCTCCTTCCTCCATCCCTCAGGCCCCCACTCCATAGGTGCCCCCACCACACCCTGCCCCAGGTTCCCCCACCCACAGATACACCATCCCCAGAAGGGTCAGGCCTTCTCCCCTGCCACTTGCTCTTCCGGCCCCACACCCCCGCTGCGCTTGTCTGTACCACTGGTGTGGTGAGGGTGTCCTCCCCCTCTGTCCTGCCCACCTCACCTGATCCCCATTCTCCTTCCCTGGAGGTGGGCACTGCAGTGGAGTCCACTATCACCCTGTCTGACTTGGGCACTGCAGTGGCGGACCTGTCCACTCCATCTGCAGGGTCCACTGCAGTCGTGCCGGCACCCACAACATCTGAGTCATGCCCCCCAGCTGTGCCGGCACACACCATGTCAGACACCTCCACTGCAGTTGTCAGTGGCTCTCCAGCATCCACCACCCCTTCCCTGCCTCCTCCTGGTGAGCCCTGATCCTGTCCCTGCGGTGCCTGGCCTGCCCCCCCGTATGCCCCTCCTAGGGGATTGTCCCTGGTTTTGATCAGTGCAGGCATGCGTAGGGTGACATCTGCCACTGTCACCCTGTATTGACTTCCTTGATGGACTGGCCATTGGCCTTTGTTGATTCCTTACAGTTTTTCCAAGTTTTGAACCCACATATGCTGAATAAAGCAACTTTCTGTTCTCTAGTGCTTTTACTTCTGATGTACATGATGTTGATGACGCTAACCATGCCCTTGCTGCAGTGATGGTGATATTTGGTCTCATGAAAATGAAGTGTTACTGTGCAGGAACCCATGTGTTCCAGGGGGACAGTGTCCTATCCTGTGGTGTATCCATGTCATCCTTAGCAGCATCTGAGGGTGTCATGTCTTCAATATTTGGCAATGGGATTTCCTACTTACATTAGCAATGTCACATCTGTGGGTTCCACCCATGCACATCTGTTGTGTTTGCCATTGTTCAATTAGTCTACTTCCCTGACCGTGTGGCCATCTCCACTGGACATGCAGGTTTGGGCATCAATGGGGAAGGACTCATCTGTGTTGTCAGTGCAACTTGCTATACATGTGTGTTGGGTCTGTGCTGTTGATTTCGTTGACATTCCCATGACCAGGCTGATGTGACGGGAGCCTTCATTTTGTGCTAATTGTTGACTGGGTGACCAAGTGTTCTGCTGACATGATGGAGCCCTACTGATGCGACATATGGCACAGCTTTCCTCACACAGGAGTGGAGTCCCCTCATGGCAGTGTGTACTCCTGTGACATCTCGTGCGCCCAAGGTGTGTGTTGTATGAGCATGTCTGTGTGTTCACTTCCATTTTGCTGTGCATGCTGGGATCCCTAGTGATGTTCCTGTTTGTGATGCTTGCTGAGTTGACCTATGTTCCCCCAAAGTCTTCTCCCTGGGTTCTCTGTGATGTGGGTGCATGGCACATTACTGGTCATCAGGGTGTCACCCATAGGTGTGTTTGCTGTTAGGGCTGAGTTTGTGGGCAGACGCTGATGTGTCACAGTCAGGATTCCCCTTTGCACTTGTTGTTTACACCTGTCATGTGATTTCTGGTTTGTGTTAGCTTTCATTGGTTGTGACACGTTGTGTGTGTGACTGCTGGCACTCCTCAGGGCTGCAATGTTGGTAGTTGTCTATGTGTGTTCTTTGTGGGTGACCTTGGCTTCTTCATAGGTGTGTGACTGTGGCTGGGATCCCATTGGTTGGTGTGGTATTGCCGTCATGTCCATGTACAGCGTAGTGTGCAGTGTGTCAGACATTCAGGAGTCTGGTTGAGTGGCCATGTGTGATGTGTTTCTGCACCTTGGTTCCCACCCCCTGGGATTGTCATGGGTGCATGTGCAATGTCACCAGTGCATGTGAGCTTCACTGCTGCACATTGTTGGAGGTCGAGGTGTGTGGTATTGAGTGTGTGCAGATGAGAGTTGTTGCCCGGCTAGACCCCTGCCTCCATGTTGGCCTTGGCTGACAGGCCGTGCTGATTGATTTGTGCTTGTGTAGGTGTGATGGTAGTTTGTTGCTCAGGAAACATGACTGTGGTTCACAGTGTGAACGACATCTAGCTTTGTCATCACAGTGGGATTGTAATGCAGCCCAGGGTCACCACATTGTGGGGGCCCTGGGGGTAGTGCTGTGGTGTCTCTGTGTCTTGCTGTGTCAGTTGCTGTTCCTTCATGCTTGTGTGACATGTGTGATTTCTGCTCCCTCTCATCTGACAATGCCTGATTGCCCACATAGGGGATTTGGATCCATGAGTTACCTTTGTGTGGCACTGTATGCACATCTGTGTAATTGGTATTCAGGCCTCCTCATGTGTTGTGTGGTTGCCTGGGGACACTGGTACCCCACCTCACCTGTTGTGTTTGATGTGCAGTGTGGGTCTGCCTGTTTGTGTATGTGCATCGGCACCACTGCATTGGCATATCTTAGGTGTGCCATTGGCTGTATGTTGTTTGGTGTGTTTGCCCTGCTGTCCCTGGGACTCCTAGGTCATCAGTCAGCACAATGATCATTGTGTGTGTGTCCCATTGCTGCCATGGTATGGTATCTGTTCACCTCACATCTACAGTCTCCACTGGGTATCTGAATTTGTGTGCCCATTGGTGCAAATATGTGGGTCTGCATTCTGATGGTCACTTCTGTCATTGTGTCATTGATGAATGTTGACAGTGTCAGCCACCATGGGTGATGTTTGTCTGCACATGGCCAAAGGTATGTCTTATTTGCACTGCACTGTTTGCCTCCCCCATTCTATGTTGCTATGGGACACAAGCACTACTTTGCCACTGATGTGTTTGTTGTTCTGTGACCAGGAATCATCCATGCAGTTTGGCAGTTGCAGCTTTTTCTTTGTCAACACATACATTTTGGTCACTGTGATGATGGGGGTTTGGACCCCATTGCCACAATGTTCAAAATGTGCTACAGCTATGGACCCCACACTTACATTTTGGGCACTGTGATGATGGGGGTTTGGACCCCATTGCCACAATGTTCAAAATGTGCTTCAGCAGGTAGTAGTGGTAGGCATCTGGCACCCCCTGGGTGGAGGTGGTAGTAGTGGTAGGCATCCAGCCCCCATGGGTAGAGGTGGTAGTAGTGGTAGGCACCTGGCACCCCCATGGGTAGAGGTGGTAGTAGTGGTAGGCATCTGGCACCCCCTGGGTAGAGGTGGTAGTAGTGGTAGGCACCTGGCACCCCCTGGGTAAGGGTGGTAGTAGTGACAGGCATCCAGCCCCCCATGGGTAGAGGTGGTAGTAGTGGTAGGCACCTGGCACCCCCATGGGTAGAGGTGGTAGTAGTGGTAGGCATCTGGCACCCCCTGGGTAGAGGTGGTAGTAGTGGTAGGCATCTGGCACCCCTGGGTAGAGGTGGTAGTAGTGGTAGGCACCTGGCACCCCCTGGGTAAGGGTGGTAGTAGTGACAGGCATCCAGCCCCCATGGGTAGAGGTGGTAGTAGTGGTAGGCACCTGGCACCCCTGGGTGGAGGTGGTAGTAGTGGTAGGCATCCAGCCCCCCATGGGTAGAGGTGGTAGTAGTGGTAGGCACCTGGCACCCCCATGGGTAGAGGTGGTAGTAGTGGTAGGCATCTGGCACCCCCTGGGTAGAGGTGGTAGTAGTGGTAGGCATCCAGCCCCCCCATGGGTAGAGGTGGTAGTAGTGGTAGGCATCTGGCACCCCCTGGGTAGAGGTGGTAGTAGTGGTAGGCACCTGGCACCCCCATGGGTAGAGGTGGTAGTAGTGGTAGGCATCTGGCACCCCCTGGGTAAGGGTGGTAGTAGTGACAGGCATCCAGCCCCCATGGGTAGAGGTGGTAGTAGTGGTAGGCACCTGGCACCCCCATGGGTAGAGGTGGTAGTAGTGGTAGGCATCTGGCACCCCTGGGTAAGGGTGGTAGTAGTGACAGGCATCCAGCCCCCATGTGTAGAGATGGTAGTAGTGGTAGGCATCTGGCACCCCCTGGGTAGAGGTGGTAGTAGTGGTAGGCACCTGGCACCCCTGGGTAAGGGTGGTAGTAGTGACAGGCATCCAGCCCCCCATGGGTAGAGGTGGTAGTAGTGGTAGGCACCTGGCACCCCCATGGGTAGAGGTGGTAGTAGTGGTAGGCATCTGGCACCCCTGGGTAGAGGTGGTAGTAGTGGTAGGCATCCAGCCCCCATGGGTAGAGGTGGTAGTAGTGGTAGGCATCTGGCACCCCTGGGTAAGGGTGGTAGTAGTGACAGGCATCCAGCCCCCATGGGTAGAGGTGGTAGTAGTGGTAGGCACCTGGCACCCCCATGGGTAGAGGTGGTAGTAGTGGTAGGCATCTGGCACCCCTGGGTAAGGGTGGTAGTAGTGACATGCGTCCAGCCCCCCATGGGTAGAGGTGGTAGTAGTGGTAGGCATCTGGCACCCCCTGGGTAGAGGTGGTAGTAGTGGTAGGCACCTGGCACCCCCTGGGTAAGGGTGGTAGTAGTGACAGGCATCCAGCCCCCCATGGGTAGGGGTGGTAGTAGTGGTAGGCACCTGGCACCCCCATGGGTAGAGGTGGTAGTAGCGGTAGGCATCCAGCCCCCATGGGTGGAGGTGGTAGTAGTGGTAGGCACCTGGCACCCCCATGGGTAGAGGTGGTAGTAGTGACAGGCATCCAGCCCCCCATGGGTAGAGGTGGTAGTAGTGGTAGGCATCTGGCACCCCCTGGGTAGAGGTGGTAGTAGTGGTAGGCATCCAGCCCCCCCATGGGTAGAGGTGGTAGAAGTGGTAGGCATTTGGCACCCCCTGGGTAGAGGTGGTAGTAGTGGTAGGCATCTGGCACCCCCTGGGTAGAGGTTGTGGTAGTGGTAGGCACCTGGCACCCCCATGGGTAGAGGTGGTAGTAGTGGTAGGCATCTGGCACCCCCTGGGTAAGGGTGGTAGTAGTGACAGGCATCCAGCCCCCCATGGGTAGAGGTGGTAGTAGTGGTAGGCATCTGGCACCCCTGGGTAGAGGTGGTAGTAGTGGTAGGCACCTGGCACCCCTGGGTAAGGGTGGTAGTAGTGACAGGCATCCAGCCCCCCATGGGTAGAGGTGGTAGTAGTGGTAGGCACCTGGCACCCCCATGGGTAGAGGTGGTAGTAGTGGTAGGCATCTGGCACCCCTGGGTAGAGGTGGTAGTAGTGGTAGGCATCTGGCACCCCTGGGTAGAGGTGGTAGTAGTGATAGGCACCTGGCACCCCCTGGGTAAGGGTGGTAGTAGTGACAGGCATCCAGCCCCCCATGGGTAGAGGTGGTAGTAGTGGTAGGCACGTGGCACCCCCATGGGTAGAGGTGGTAGTAGTGGTAGGCATCTGGCACCCCCTGGGTAGAGGTGGTAGTAGTGGTAGGCACCTGGCACCCCCATGGGTAGAGGTGGTAGTAGTGGTAAGCATCTGGCACCCCCTGGGTAAGGGTGGTAGTAGTGACAGGCATCCAGCCCCCCTTGGGTAGAGGTGGTAGTAGTGGTAGGCACCTGGTACCCCCTGGGTGGAGGTGGTAGTAGTGGTAGGCATCCAGCCCCCCATGGGTAGAGGTGGTAGTAGTGGTAGGCACCTGGCACCCCCATGGGTAGAGGTGGTAGTAGTGGTAGGCATCTGGCACCCCCTGGGTAGAGGTGGTAGTAGTGGTAGGCATCTGGCACCCCTGGGTAGAGGTGGTAGTAGTGGTAGGCATCTGGCACCCCTGGGTAGAGGTGGTAGTAGTGGTAGGCACCTGGCACCCCCATGGGTAGAGGTGGTAGTAGTGGTAGGCATCTGGCACCCCTGGGTAGAGGTGGTAGTAGTGGTAGGCATCCAGCCCCCTGGGTAGAGGTGGTAGTAGTGACAGGCATCCGGGCCCCTATGTGTATATGTGGCATTGGTGATGGGCATCCCGCCCCTATGGTGCTGCTGTTTCTGGTGTAAGTAATTTCTGCATCCCTCTGTGTGTGTGTGATATGTCGGGTACGTGTAGTTTGTTTTTGTGGTTGGTGTCTGACTTACCTTCTGCGCCGTACGCGTCCGTGCCTGTTCCGGTAGTAGATGTAGAATATTGGTAGGATCGGAACGATGGGATTCATGGTTGGTTCGTCTCGTTCGTCTTTGTCGTTGCTTTGCCTCGTCCTCGTCGCTTGCGTGTTCGTCTCGTAGCCGTGGATCGTGTTGTGGCGCGAATCGGAGCTTATGTGCGCCTCTCCCGGATGCTTTGACGTGCCGTGCGTAGCGACGGGTTCGACGCGTACGGGAAGCGCATCGTACTTGTCCGGCCGGACGGGGCTGCTTTTTGGCTTCCGGGCGACTTGAATCTGCTTTTACGGATCCAGCTCGGTCGGGGATCAGGACCTGGATTGGGTGAGTACGACTGGGTCGGAATCTGTGCTGTTGTGCGCATCGTACTTGTTCGTTCGGATTAATGTGCGGATCGGTCGGGAAACAGGCATTCGCATGGCTTTTTTCCCTACCGAATGGCGTTAGGTGCGCCTCCGACCGAGATCGGAATCGGCCCCCTAGTCAGGAAAGAATCACTCTTGCAGGATAAAGCCTCCCTGGTAGAGCGTGCACATGGCTGGCTCACTGTACAATCCTACACTAAACTCTTGCCCCAAGCATACCTTCAGACTGGTTTCTCTAAAAAGACGAAAGAGAAGTTCTTGAAACTGCGCCTAGGGCTGCTGCCCTCTGCAAATCATCTACCCCCCTGGCTACGCCCTCCGATACCAGCAAAATGCCGTCTCAGTGATGATGGCGAAGAAAATATAGTACACCTTATTGTAATTGTAGGGAACTACTACAAGAATGCCGGACCCTCCTGAGACCGCTTTTCAACAAAAACCGGATACGGTCTTGCAGGCAAGCAGTGTTGGCATGCTTTTTCGGTGATGACATCCAACTGAGCTGTCGGATGGTAAAATTCCTTGTAGCCGCCGAAGCTTGCCTTAATATTCCGAAAGAATGCCAAAAAGATAACAGTGGTCTGGATGCAGAGCGGAATATAGCTCCATAATCCTCACTGAGAAAGCACCTGATCGCATCAGCGAAGAAATAGGAAGTACAGCGTCGGTACTCGGCGCATCTTCTGTACTCCAAGAGGCCAAAGTAATCTGGTGGGAACAAGGGTCTAGCTGGAAAACTGATCCTCATTGATTATTACTGTTCCAAATTATTACACCTGAAGAGACAACGGCACCGATTTAAAAAACTATGCCAGCATGGCTTAAAAGCTTCTCTGTAATTCTCGTTCTTTGATTAACTGACTCTGTGTATCCTTTAAATGCACTTTTAGGAATTCCTCTGTTCTATTGTGGGTTCTTTGGTATCACATGTCTTAATCATTTGTTGGACTGAAACGAGGTAAGCTTAAGATCATGCGGTGGGCTATCCTATGTCGCCCCTTTGTACTATAGGTTTCTAATAATTAGCCGAATAGAAATGGAGAACTAGCAAGCTCAAACCACTAGGGGGCCAACCTATGATGCCCCACACCCACCCTTGATGCCGTCTTTACACTAAGTACTTTTTTACCTCTTAACACATGCCAGGCCTAATTTGCCACAAACTTTAGCTTTTAGAAATATTTGCATACTAAGCAGACCACGCATTTTATTGCAATTCCCAAGTACGAATTTTAACTATGCTCTGGTTCTCTTGACTACATTCTTTAAGGTGAAGGAAGTACCGATAGAAGAGGTTTGGGCTAGCTTTCAGGTTAATTTTATGTTCATAAACTACTAACTACATTTTAATAGTTCCTATTTCGTACTCTTAATAATGTTTTTTTATTGAAGAACTGCCACAACACTAATGTAATTTGTTATGTTCCCTTTTTACCATGAAACTGTATAAATTGACGATTGCTTGTAATGGTTTTAATTAACTGTACAATAAATTACTTACTTACTTACCTACTGTTGCACTCACTGGAGTGGGATAAGTAATTTTTACCCCTCCTCTATCCAACATTTTCTGTACTGTTGCACTCACTGGAGTGGGAATAGTAAGCCTTACCCCTCCGCTATCCAACACTTTCCCTTTTGTTGCACTCGCTGGAGTGGGAATAGTCATGTTTACCCCTCCGCTATCCAACACTTTCCCTACTGTTGCACTCACTGGAGCGAGAATAGTAATTTTTACCCCTCCGCTGTCCAAAACTTTCCCTATTGTTGAACTCACTGGAGTGGAAATAGTAATTTTTACCCCTCCACTATCCAACACTTTCCCTACTGTTGCACTCACTGGAGTGGGAATAATCATTTTTACCCCTCCGCTCTCCAACACTTTCCCTACTGTTGCACTCAATGGAGTGCAAAATTTAAGTTTGAAGACTATTAAATATTTTAATGTTTTAATTTATATAGGGCCAGATGTAGGTAAATGCATGTTTGCGATTCCTTTAGCGATTTTTAGGGAATCGCTATTAAGGAATCGCAAAATGCCATGTAGGTAGGAATCGCAATATTTTTAGCGATTCCTTAATATTCCTTAATTGTGAATCGCAAATTGCGATTCGCAAATAAGGAATACCTACCCATTCATTCCTATGGGCCAAGAGGCCCATAGGAATGAATAGGAATTGCTCCCGCAATTTGCGAGTCACCAAGAGGCACTCGCAAATTGCGGGCACAATTTCAAGGGTGCCAGGGTTCCAAAAGGACACCCTGTTGCACCCCTGAAATGTGCATGTGTACACATGTGGCGCACATACATGCCCTAAGGGCATGAATGTGTGCCACATGGCACTTAAAAAAAAGCAAAAAAGTGTTTTTTTAAAGGAAATCGCTAATTACCACCAACTTGAAGTTGGTGGTAATTAGCGATTCCTTAAGGCTAAAGTGCACTTTCTTCTGTGCTACTAACATTGCATTTAAGGAATCGCAATTTGCGATTCCTTAAATGCAAGAGCAAAATAAGGAATCACAATTTTGCTATTCCTTATTTTGCTAGTAGGTTTCAACTTACCTACATTGCTCGCTGCCAAATAGCGATTGCAAACTCTGAAATTCTGCGAATTTCAGCGTTAGCGCTCGCTATTTGGCCACCTACATCTGGCCCATAATGTTTTTTATTAGATTTTATGTTATAGGTGTATGTATATATATATTTATTTGTAAATTTTTATATATTTATACATTTTTAAAATAAATTAAAATTAATAGTTTATTAATTGTTTTAAAGTAAAAAGAAATATATATATTACATTTTATATATGTATGTTTATTTTTTTTTAAATAAATGTATTTATTATATTTGTTAAAATGTATATTAAATGTAAACAATTTTTTTCAAGTTTATTTTATTATTTAATATATTTAACATTATTTTATATATATATAAAAAATCGATATTTTGTACATCTATATTTTCTAAATTGATATTTTTTCTCTCTATTTTTATACTTACAATTATAAATATAGGATGTTAATATTTTTGACATCGATATTTATGACTCGATATTTGTGTATGGGAACATTTTGGCCGTCGATATTCTATCAGTGAACCGAGGAAAGCACCTCTTAAAAATACCAAAACAAATTAGGAAGAGCAGAAGCACTATTGCTAGCCAATTTCATGTCATCTTATTGACATTTATATTGCCCCTCTTACCATTAGCATGGCTTCATAATGCTTTTTTGTCCTGGGCACCATTTTCATAAGGTTCAAGGAATTTGATAAATTAGTTGTGTGAGCTTGTTTAATTGTGGTTGGCTGTAACTCGTGTAAATGCACTTTTCCTAGGCAGTTACACATCCCTGTCTCTCTACATTGTTTTCATAACTGAAATTACATCAAGTCCTCCGAGCTTCTGAGCTTCACACATAAAAGAGTGGGTGGCCATCATAGCCCCCAACATTATGAGATACTGAACACTTCATTTGATCACAGTCTAATGCACATCCTGTACCTCCTTTTTGGCACTTCAGAGCCCTTCAACCCTCCTCCCTGCTCTGGCATACAACCCACCACTTCTTAACTGTCCTAACAAACAAAATCAACTGCATGACTCTCTCAATGGTCTATGGATAGACATTTATATATTGCACTTTCGCTGAAGCATCATGGTGATAAAAAAAAGAAAACGTCTCCTACACATAAGCTTGAAATTTAGGAAAGCAGATAAAATTAACGCGGTTTTCAAAAGTTGAGATGGTCAACTTCTTCATCCATTTAACAGAACAGATATTGTCCAGAGACCAAGAGGGGTGCATAGAGTATGAAAAGGGGTCATTGATTTACCTGAAACTGGTTGAAATTTATTGAACACAAGCATTGATTCTGTGACATGTATTCTGTTTGAGGAAATAATGTTTAATTATATATTCATTCACCATTTTTAGATGGATCTTATGAATCTTGTTGAGACTGCCACATAAACACATGTTCTCTCAGCCACTTGCATCTCAATCCTCTCTTTTTCCTCACTCTCTTCTTCCAATTTTAGAAACCTAATGTCTCACTCTTTTTAATTCCTCTTGTCTCTCTTTCCTCACTAACCGAATACACCCCACATCCACCACTAATCTCCCTAACCCTGTCAAGGCACTGCTTCACTTCTTGGAGCAGGAGACAGGATTTTAACACAGCTCAATTTCTCCCTTTCTCCTGCTTCTCCTCTCCAACTTTTCTCTAACGAATCACCTCATTTTTTTCACTTCACCATCTGAGGTGCCTCCTCCTCAGAACACGTGATCAATAGACAAGAACCTCATGAACATCGCTCTGAATATCTGCAACCTGAATGCTGAATTAAAGTCGAACTTACTCTTCATCAATGAAACCACATTAGGACATATTGCTTCTCTGGTCATTTTCAGGGACACCTTGCAGACCATAAGATTTCAAGAATTCATCCGGACTGAATATAAATCACATCTTGTTTGCTCACCTATCACCTATTTTCTCATACTTGTTCCTTCTGATACACAGGCCTCAAGCCTGCATTCATAGACGCTGTCCTGGGCGCCATCTCTAACATTGCCGTATATCACAACATACTTAGAACAGAACATCTGGTTTGACGAACCAAACTCCACACAGCTAGAAACCTAGGAGTTGTCAGATTATTCCAGCTTGCCTCTACATCTGTACACTCTGATGCACACTCATAGACTACAATATTTGTGATGCTTGAATTCATAACAGAACACACAAAACCTCTGTTATTTAGAGCAATCGCCACCTCTTGTTCTTCACTGTCAACCTCCACAGGACAACAACTACTTCAACAGTGATCAACAAGAGAATCTACAATGAGTGGAACAAACTCAGCCTCGCAATACTTAATTCTCATCTCTCCAGCATCTTACAATCCAGCCCAGTTACAGAATTGGAGTAGCTTTACCACTAATTTTTCAAAAACGTTGACAGACACAAAGTGCTTAAGAAGTCAATGTGACATAATTGTTGACCAAAGGCCCTTTGGCTCAACAAAGAACTAAAGACGGTGAAGACAGAAATGTGAATGCTATAATCCTGTTAGAAAAAATATATACAACCAAAATGTCAGAGAACACATTAAGGAGGATTTACATCAAGAAGTTTAAATGACTGCACAACTCCAGACTGATCTCCGAAGCCAAATGCTAAGGAAGTACATAGTATCCTCACAGAATTCTGCAACTCAAAATGCATAACCACAAAGAACCCTCCCTCCTAAGCTTCCTGTGATGCCACTGCAGACCACCTTGCCTCAACAGCAAAGATCCTACAATATCACTTCAGGAATGAGACGACCAGCAACCATACTTCTGTCACCACAATTAATTAGACTATGTAAATCTGGCCATGGCATTCTTCAAACAACTCTCTGACTGCCAATTTGAGTAATTGGCCAAGGTAAATGATCCATCCAGCTCATCATCAGACCCTTGTTCTTCTCAAATCTCCAAGGAAATAATGTTCTCTACAAATGTAGCACTCCAAGAACTATCATCAACAATTTTCTAACTACAGGTACCTACCCAAGATCTCTTACATCAGATTGACATCAAGAAGAACCCCGTCCCACCACACTCAGACAGCTATCATACAATCTCCATTGGACCAATCTTGGCAAAAATAATTGAAAGGGCTTTCCCTTTATTAATATATCTAGCTTCTCTGAGTCAATCACCCTACTTTCAGACCAAAAATGTGCGTCTTGAAGCTGAGGTGGGCGTCTATGTAAAAGTCAAAGCACTCTGCGCTGTTGTTGAGCCATAGACTATAACTTTTCAGATTAATCTTTGAAAGCCATTCTTGCATATCTTGTTGTATGCAGCCCTTTCCAAAATGTTCAAGTACAGCTAGATGTGATTTACATACTGGTCAGTACTAATGGCCATGCCAGCTAGAAGGACTCTCATGTGGTCCACATACAGGATGAAGATCGCTGCTGACAAGATGCAGCTTTAGGGGATACCACAGGATGACAGATGGCTTTGAGCCTGATTTTCAGAGCTCATCTGGAGTAGCTATGCTCTGTTCATCAGGTAAGATATGAACCACTACAGGGCGATTCCATCAAGAGCCCTTCTGGCTGTGAAGGTATTGAGAACGGCTTATTGATCAACAATGTTGAAATCTACAGAGATTGAAAAGGTCAAAAAGACATGGCTCTGCATTGTCAGAGGTCTAAGGAGCATCATCAGCCACATGGATGGTGACTAGCACTGCTGAACTGCAGTCAGGATCAGGACTGATTGCTTGCAGAGAGGTGTCACTATTACTCTTTTTGTGAATCTAGTTTGCAAAGACTTTCTTAATGATCTTCCCTAGGATTGATAGGTGAGTGATACTTTGGTAGCATAGTTTCTTAATAAATATATCAGCATAATATATCTGCTCCATCCTTTCAGTTACACAGAGTTCTTTAGCATAAGAATGACCTCAGACAAATAGGCATAGAGGATGTGTACATTTTTATTAGAAACCCTCTTTGCACAACTTAATTTTCTAATGAAATATTGTATTACATCACAGTTCATTCTATTGAGCTAGTTGAGCAAATCATGTTGTCAGGAGGAGGAGATTTGAAGACCATGTTTGCTCCACCAGAGGTGCCAACACTCCATGATATTCACAATCATTGCTCAAATCTATCTT
The DNA here is from genome assembly GCA_963921515.1 of Calotriton arnoldi. Classification (NCBI taxonomy): domain Eukaryota; kingdom Metazoa; phylum Chordata; class Amphibia; order Caudata; family Salamandridae; genus Calotriton; species Calotriton arnoldi. The sequence continues at coordinate 4,862 of CAWUFW010028879.1, read as the reverse complement.
GTGTCTGTGCTCTGTGTGAACAGTGGGCTCCTCTGTTGCTTCTTTGTCTTCCCTTGAAGCTTGCAAATAAAATTCTTTGAGCTCCAGTCATGGTGTCCTGACTAACTGAAATCCCACCAATGGCACTGCGTGCTTTCACACCATCTCAATGCTAAAATATACTCTGAGTTATGTTGTTATCTGCAGGACAAGGTAGATGTAGCATAATGAAACTCCTAACCTGATGTCAACAAGTGTGTAGCCTTATTTTGTCTCATCTGCCAAAGTCTTCAATTTAGAAGGCACAGACCATGGCCTTTCTACAGAGGATACTGGCTTCTAAAACACTTATGGCACTAATCGGCACAATTATCCAGTGACTTACATAACCTATCGATGCATCACTATGTCTTGTTGATAACTATATCTTATTTGTTTCAATAACATTATGCATTATGTGATTATCTACCACATAGATAAGTCTAAAGTACTAACCTCCTATACTCTTCATATCCGCTCCTCTTGTAACTCTTGTTCTGTATAACTGTACAACCTTATGTTGATCCTTCATGGGCCTCTTATAGGCTGAGTGATGACTACAAATGCTTAAATCCTTCACAATTTGTAGTGATATGAACTTGAAATGTTCATGTTCAGCGCTCAACTAGCCTCTTGGATCTAGCAGCAGTATACAAAAACAAAATAAATAAACCAATCTCTTCTGTTGAGGCAATGGCGTCAGGGTCTTTCTTTCACATTTTCCTTTTTCCTGCCAGCCAGTCCCTGAATAGATTTGAAAGTTTGGGGCATTTAGCTCCTGGCATTGTATGAAGTCAGCTCAGAGTACGATATTGCATAATGCGCTTAGTGGCCCTAGTGGTCAATGGGTGCCTTAAGCATCATGAATGGATCCAAAATCAAATCAAATATCAATAGCATATATAACCTCAGCTGCATGAACAGAGAACACATTATACAGCCACTCACTGCTACCATTTTTCAAAGTAGAATCTCTTCAAATGCAACTGCCATAGGAAAATGATGGAAAACAAATCAATGGAAAATTCGGACTTGGGTATCTTCTACAAATATATGTAGAAAAGGGGAAGGGGCCACCTGGACACAGATCCTCCGTAGAACAAATTACGTTTGGTATTTATGCTATGAAGGGTCTTGCATCGACCAACAAAGGGGCCAATACATATTAGTTGGTGATCCTCTTTATACTTTGGACACGCGGTTGAAGCAAAGCCAATAAAGTAACAGACCCTTTATGGACATTCAGATGGATTAGACTCAGCTCACAGGAAGCCATTGACAGTAGCCCATTTTACAGTACACCAGGGCCTATACACACAAGACAATAAACAAATCATTGTTTAGAGATGCCTGAAGAAAATGTGCAGACTGGTTAATGTATATGTTCCATTACAATATAATTAAGACCTCACTTTGTAATGCTGTTGGATTTGTGGGTATGGGTCTGTTTATAATGTGGACATATGTTTGTATGCAAAAAGGCAGTAAAGTATTGTACAGTTCAAAGGCAAAGATAAAGTCAATTTGAGGGGTAACTGGGTAGATGTGGTCATATTTCATATAACTCTTGACCATGGATCCTGTGGTGTGTATGAAACCCTTAAGAGGGGCCAGTGTGGAATGTGGGAGGCTATGGAGTAGGACAGGCCATGGAATAGGGCATTGCCACCATTCAGATGCAAGCATAAGAGGGCTTGAATTGCAGTTCTAAAGTTGCTTTCTGGCAGGAATAGGTTTACTTTCTTTTAATAGAGAGAGCAGGTAACAGGCCATCTTAATTTTATTGATGATAGTTTCCTTGAAGTGCAAGTCAGTGCCCAAAGTGAATGTGAGGTGGCTTGACATTGGGTGAAAGTTGGGATTGGAATACATTCAGGTTCATGTCATCGAGTTAGGTTTCGATTAGTTCTTGCTGTTGTTCTAGGAGAATAGCAGCAATTCTGTTTCAGCGAAGTTCAGCTTCAGATATGTGCTATACATCAAGGCATTAAGGAGTTGTAAGCAGTATTTACCTCATTGGATGTCTGGCGAAGAGGAGGCTTTAAAATATAATTGTGTGTTGTTGGTGTACTCGTGAATTCTGATGCTGTTATCAGTGAGTAGAGTTCCAAGGGGCTCCATGCAGTGGTTTAAGATGATGGGGGACAAGATGGAACCTTGGAGGACTCTGCAGGTCATAGGGATCTTCAGGAAACTGGAGGTGCCCATATGAATGATGTAATAATCTCAAGTTATTGAGTCACCAGTACACTTGATTAGAGGGGCTTATGTGACCAGGCCCAGCCTTGACCACTATGGGTAGTAGTAATTTTCTATTGTGTGTTTTTTTTGTAACATAGTAGCAATTTATTATATGGAGGATATGTTGGAGGTCAGGCCCTCCCACTTGCAAAAAATGTCTTTGGTGATAATAGCCAGGTAGGAATTTCCTACTGTTATGTTTCTCAATGTGTCCTAGGTCCGAACGGTTATAGGGCAAAACTGTGTATTTCTCCACATTTCACCACTTTAACGCCTCCACTTGGCAGGCGTTAGAATCTCATGCAATCCCAGGTTTACGAAACCCTGGAGCATATTTACTAGAAAACGGTATGGTGCTGCAAGCCACCCTGCTGCGGCGAGCTGCATCATTAGGAAAGTGCAGGGATGCATTGTATTTACAGCAGTATGGCACATCCCTGTGCTTTCCTTTGCGCTGATGCACAATTGGCTGTCTAGCTCCAAAGTAGGCACCCCTGCACCATGGTGCAAGGGTACCTGCGATGCAGGGATGATTGTTTTTGTGCAGGAAGGGACACCTTCCTGCACAAAAACAATAATTGATGGTGTTTTCCTACTTCTATGTGTGCTGCAGAGTGGAACACCCATAAAAAGAGCAAAAAACGAGGAGAAATACAAGTATTTTTCCTTGTTGCACCACTTTAACGCCTCCCCTGGGGAGCTGTTAGAATCTGACGGATTCCCAGGTTTACAAAACCTTGTAAATCTGGGACTGCGTCATAATCCAGGGGTGTTGAGTGGGAACACCCACAGCAACACCCATGGAATGCCCCTTTCACACAGAGTAATGCGTGAAAGGGGGCCATATTTCAAGGGCCATGAAAAGTCACGCAAGGTGGCTTTGCGTGGCTCTGTAAATATAGCTCAGCATTGTGCACCACTGGAGCATCAAAAAAGTGACACTCTGGTGGTGCAGGGGCCTTGTAAATATGCCCCTGGGTGTCACTTGATTTAGCAGATGAGCCAGATATCAAGTGCACAGTTTCCAATGTGGATGAAGTCAGGCATAAATGCTACCCTAGCTCTTTTATATTCCTCTTCCTTTCGTTCCACCTGATTTAGAAGATATGGCAGCTCGCCTAGGTCAGCAGATGAAAAGCTGCGGGCAAGGCCGGCTTTAACGCTGGTGTCGCCCGGTGCGACAATAATTTTTGGCACCCACTCCCACCACCCCCCACCCCACCATCCTCATGACCGCCTCCTCGGATTCTCTCACTACCACCTGGCAAAAGTGCCCCATATCTCTCCAATCATAAGGTTATCGATAAACACACCGACCCCCTCCCCAGGTCAGTGCCTCCTCCATAGATCAGCGCCCAGTGTGCAAGCACCGGTCGCACTGCCCTAAAGCTGGCTCTGGCTGTGGGACAATATATTAACAGGTCCAAAGGTATTCTCAAGGTTCTGTGGCAATTCTGGCATGATTCATTCTACAATTCTGATGCAAGGAAGACCTAATACTAAAATCAATGTTCTGACCCTATTTCCTCACAGAGTCACCACACAGGCCAGTTGAGCGCCTAATTCCTGCATTGGACTCTGCTACCTCATCAGATTTTCAAAATTGTCAGTATCCATTACTCACTTTTTTAAATCAATTACTTATTGTGTTGCTGATCAAGAGTTTGGAAAAGTAAAAATAGTGTCGTTCGAAAGTTAGCACCATAGCAAGCAACTATTTTCATTCAGTGCTTCAGTCGTCAGCTTATTTTGAGGCATTCGTATGCGGTAGACACTAATATAATATTTTTAATTCTTCAACGCCTATAAAAATACAATATTAGAATATTATTTCTATATTCAGTATGCTCATTTCACTGTCCCATATACAGATTCACTACTGGTTATATTTACAAATATAGTATGGCCTGTAGTACCATCTAGTGGCAACTTTGATAATACTTAGGTTTTGAAAAACATCTTGTCAATTATTTCAAAATAGAAAGTGTGTCAACTAGAGTTATAATCTAAAAATAATACTGGTATGGAACTCCTTTTTAAGAGAGAGACGCTACAATGATTATATGTCACCTCTCTATAGCCCCATCAGCCTACTAATAAGCCTCATAGTATCTCAGTATGTGAGAGGCTGGCTTAGTATATGGTGCTCACTTATGTAAGTGTAGCACCCTGCACTAATCCAGACAACCCTTATGGTGATTTTAGTGGTCTTAGACAACCTTAGAAAGCTCTTTAAGTGGTAGCTGTGAAGAGCAGCTTTCAGGCTTAGTCCAGAAGGAGTGTAAAGCAGCTTATTTTACCAATACTTAATCTTATGGTATAGGTTAAGTGAAAAAGAATCACACAGTGTAGTTATAAAAATATGTATTTTATTGCAAACACTCACTAACACATTGTATTATCTCCTACCCAGAGAAATAACCACAATAATAAATAGTGGAATGATAACCACAACTCAAGTCAAGAATGGACCCAGAAGACGTAGAAGAGCCGGGGACCCAAGGAACCACCCTAGGTAAGTATCTAGGAACACTACAAAAGTCATGTGCAGAGTGGGAACATGACTGCGTGCTCAATGCTAGTCAATAGGTCAGTCAGTCAGT
>CAWUFW010028878.1:0-20296 GCA_963921515.1 Calotriton arnoldi | reverse complement strand
GTAATCCCAACATCTCAGCATGGGCCATTGAACTTACCACCCTTCTGTCCTCCAATTCCTCTGGTGACAAACTTCCCCCTGACGCACTACTGCCTGCCCTGGAACGTCTTCCTGGCAACACATTCTCGCTAACATCAATGCTCAGTAGGTCCAGTTCTCCTGGGTTGTCTGTCTCCCCTGCTCCTCATCCCCTCTTCCCTCCCGGGTGGGCCATTACCCATGCCCTCAAAGCTTTCTGAAGCTTGCCTCCTTTCCTGGCGCCCGGCTTGGCGGCCACCCCTCTCAGGCAGAACTCACTGAGGCACGTGTCACCGCTATCCCCTTTCTAGGGTTGGCTAACTCAAACTCCATCTCTACCTAGGTAGAGGTCCCGTGACAAATTCAAGCAAGGGCTCTCCTAAACTGTAGGCAACAGGTCGCAACAAGACAGGAATGTACAGCACAGTCGGCAATTACCATAGAATCTCCTAGCACCTCATCAGCCCAATAGGGGTGTCTAATTGCGTGCGCACTGCTGAGTCACTGTAGGTGCTAAGCTGGCTGCCAATTCCAGTCCTCATCCAACCGCTGAACACCGAAATGTTGTGAGCCAGGTTGCTAGAGTCCAACACGGTAGCATGGCGTGAAGCGGGAAAGGCACGCGAAGGCAATGTGTAAGGCAGTTGTGCAGCACACTCTCACTTTGACCCACAAATGCGAACGCAATAACATGACACCACACCAGGCTTTTGTATTTAAAATCAAGATCTTTCATAAATAGAATTAAGTTGGCATCAGATAAGGCAGGTTAATTCAGATCTACATTCAAACTCATTAAATTATTCAACTGGTGCACATTTTAAATAAAGCTGCATAGCTCATCAACATTGTAGGCCACTAAGAGGCCAGCAGGAATTATCTCCTACACGTAGCACTTAATAATGATCTCAAGGTACGTTAATAAAACATAGGCCTAAACATACAGTTCACTTTAGCATATTCAATTATTTAAAGAAGGCTTTTCACGTTACATTTAAATAGGCCTGCATTAATCTAGGCGCACACATTCAGTACAGTGGGCGTCGCAACTCCAGTACACCTGTAACATAAAATACTTCAACTCTTGGCGGTTGTTACACTTCCAGCTCAACTCCATTAAACACTTTCCCCTTGTGGTAAAGACTTAACAGCTAAAACCATGGCCTAGGCAGTAATTATAATAGGCATTGGCATAAATCATTACATACTGTGGGCATCATCAATACATGAATGAACTATGTGGGGAATCCCTCAACATGTCCTGTATTCTGGGGCTTCTAGGTTCCTTAGGGGTTAATTCAGGCCAGGCCCACTGTCTCTGGGGCCTCGCCTCGTAGGACTATAATAGTAAGGGTTAATAGTGGCCCCCGGCCCCAGTGGCGTCTTATGGGCCCTAGGGGCCTCCAGGGCTCACCTGTGGTGTGGTCGTTGGTCGCGCTTCAGGGCGACTGGCGATCATCCGGGCCGGCCCGTGTTCTGTTGGGCGGGGCCCGTCGGAGTGTCCCGGCCTTCCTGGCCGAGTGTTGCGGGTCGTTGCGGGGGCCGGTATGCCTTACTCCGGCCCGGGAGTCAGGGAAGTTATGCATGCGGCTCGTTGCTGGGGCCGGGATCACCCTCCTCCGACCCCGTACTCAGGGTAAGTGCAGGTGGGCTCAGGGCTGCTGTGAGGGAAGGGAGCGGGGCCGGCAGCCCTCTCCGCGCCGGCTCCCCGCTCCCTCTGCACTGCAGGGCTCTTCCCAGGCCTGCTGGGCGCTGGGCGGGACCGGAGCCGGTGCCCAATCGGTCGCGGCGCTTCCCGGGTCACGCCAGCGACCCTGGTTGCTCGGCAACAGCGCTCTGCGGGGCCGGGAGGCCTCGCTGAAGATCGCGCAACGATTTCTTGGGCGCTTCGGCGGCGGTGGCAATTTCTTGGGCCGCTCGGCGGTGGCGGCGATTCTTCGGCGGCCGGCGGGGCAATTCTTTGGCGCGACGCGCAGGAATAATTCTTGGGCCGCTCTCGGCGCGGCGGCAATTCACTGGCCGGCGGCGGCAGGCACGATCCTTGGGCCGCTACGGCGGCGGGGCAGTTTTTGCGGCGACGGCGGCAGGCACGACTCCTTGGCCGGCGGGGCGATAGAGGCCCCAGGCCCCTGGAGCGCTTCGGTGAGGGCGCGGACGGCGCTCCTCACCTCACACACCTGAGGGGCTTCCTCCCACCTCAGCGCTTCCTTGATGAGGGCGCATGATGAGGCGCACCTCACCACACGGTTCCTCTCCTCTCAGGCGGCGGCCGCGGTAGGCGGTGGTCTTCATCATAAGGTCAGTGACCTGAGGGACAACAGCACACATGGTGCACCAGCAGCCTGTGGGCAGGGCTGATCTAGCAAAGTACTTGGGGGCAGCCCAGCAACAGGCCAAAGGTGAATAGGGGTGAAGGTTTAGCGCTTCAGGGTACGGCGCTTTACCTGGTGATCCCCAGTTGGGCAGTTTTAGGCTTTAGGCCTTGCTGGACGGACAGGCCTCCCTCAAGTTAAGGGGTCTTGCGACTGCTTCAGCTTGGTTGCTTCTTAGGCGCTTCTAGTTGTAAGTTTCTTGTCAGAAGTTCCTTGTTATAGGTTCCTTGTCAGAGTTTCCTGTCAAGTTTCTTCTTATGAGGGGGGGATGAGTTGGTGGTCTGGGAGTGCTTGATGTTTCCTCCCCGCACGCTGAAGGTGGTTCCCTGGGTCCCCTCACACTGGGCAAGGTCAGTGGGTGGTGGGGCGTTCCTCAGCTATCTTACTACCAGCAGGAGCCTCAACCCTGTCAGCAGCAGTAGTGTAGGTCTCCCCCTAGGCCCTAAAGCCTATACTCCGGCGGGAGGTTCTCCCAGGTTCAGTGGTGCCTCATCAACCTGACTAGAAAGTTTTCCCTCCAAGCCTTTTATACTCCCAGGTCAGGTGACTCTCCCAAAGGCGGCAAAACATAACTCCTCCCACAGCCCGGAAGGGTTCTGGAACCTTCTACATGCCTGTAGCTATGTGGCCCAGAGGCGGGGATGGAATGGATACTGTAATCCCTATACCCCAGCCTGACCCTGGCTACTAGTGTGTATGCGTGTCAGGCCCCTCTGCAGTAGCAGGGGCCTGTGGCAGCCATCTTGGGTGAGAGGGCACCTGCACCTCAGCACTGGCTAGCAGTGGCAAGGTGCCCAGAGACCTAGGTCCAGTAAAAAATATGGTGGCAAAAAGGAGGCGAAAAAGGAAAAAAAATAGGGAAAAGACCACCCCTAGGGCTGGGACAGGTCTCACAATGTTCTGCCAAAATTTAGAACTCCCAGAATTGAACCCAAATTTTTCAATCGCATTTAGAGGTTGGGAGCAAGCAGCGCATTTTTCTAAAATTGGCTGCCAGTGACTTTTCCTTCCTACTTGAAAAGCTCATATCCTAAAAACAGGAGACACACTGAGGTGGGCAATTTTTGATTTTTTAAAGTTGAATTCCAGCCCTCAGATGCAAATCCCAAAAAAACTGTTCAGGTGGTATTTACTCTGTTCAACTCGGCAGTCTTCTAGGATCATCAGCCCGTTAGGAGCAACATCATCCACGTAGAACAATGCCTCTTCATCCAAACTCTAGAAGCAACCCGCCACGACTCATGCAAAACAACCACCGGGCTGTTCTTATACCCCTGGGGAATTACGACAAAATTGCCGCTGAGTCCCTAGCGCTGAGAAGGCTGTCAGATACCTGCTTTCAGGCGCTATATTTTGGCAGAAAAATCCATTTGAGATATCAAGTGTTGTTTTATATTTTTTCCGCACAATGTTATTCATTAATGTGGCACTGTGTGCATTTTGGACTGCAAATGTCTTAGTGCAAGTGTTTAAATGTCTATAATCTAAAACTAGACGAATATGAATTGTCAGGTTTTCATGACAGGAAACAAAGGATTGTTCATTGGTGAGGTGCAAGTTTCGATCACTCCTTGGTATTCAAGTTGATCTAAGATCTCCTGACCTGTTTTTTAGCTTCTTGCTTTATTGAATACTGCCTCTGTGCAGTTGGAGTATTTTTCAAAGGAATTATGTGGTGGGTTGAATCCTCATCCCATCCAACATGGTTTTTGTATAATGCTGGAGCCTGGGCTACCACCCACTCCTGCGCATATGTGTGTTGCAAGTGTCTGGGAATATGGTCTGAGAAGGCCGGAAGAATTACCGTTTCTCCTTTAAGGCAATCCATGACGAATGCTGGCTGGCCAATCTTGTTCAGCTAATAAAATATCATAGCCAAACGTCAGGTTCTCCCAAAAGAGACCTCTCACTGTTCTACATTTGTCCACCTCCATTTGGAGCGTTATTTCATATACTTTATGTGGGATACTTACCCTAGTATCGGGTGTTTCTACCGTGATATAATCATTCAAGTCCGCTGTCACCAGAAATTCCATCAGGTTCTGGCGAGCTATTGTTATTTCTGCCGCACTGTCTAGCATCGTCAGAGCCCATTCCCCGTTCAGTAGTCGAGTCCTCAGAATTCTGGGCATGTCTGATCTTTAGACCTGCAACCTTCTTCTTTTTGAACTGTGGCTTTTGCTTTGGTTTCTCTTCTTTTAGAAGTGTAATCCTGAGCGTGCTGTTTGTCTCTGGACTTTGTACGCTCTTCTTGTCTGTCTGACCGTCCTTCCTCTCTGAGTTTTTCGATGAACCCTGAAAGGAACGAGAGGAACGTGTATCAGTATCCTGATACCTGTCAGGTTTCCTAATATTTTCCCTATTCCTAAGGTTGTACCTCTTTTCGGAGGGCTCCTGTGGAGGAGATCTACCTCGGGATTGAGATCTATTTCCTTAAAGTTTTGTTGTTTTTTATTGTCCCACTTCTTCTTAGTTGAAGCAGGTGTCTGCTTGGAAGTGTCCTTTTCAGGACTGCCCATCAGTTGTGGTTTTAAAGCTTTCCCACCCAAACTGTTCTCTGCCTAATTCTGCATATGCAGTTTCAATTATTTTTGGTAGTTCGTGTTCCTGTTCTAAAGGACTGAACTCCCTTAGGCGTTAGCGGATAGCCACTGAAGCTGCTTCCCTTAATGTTAGCTAGTATTATGGCTGATACCTGGGCATAGTTACCTAGTAACTTCATCCCTAAGTTTAGGGCAGGCTCTGTCCGTACTCATTTTGTATTTGTCTCAACACATCAGGTACTACTGCTAATGACGGGATACCATGAGTTCTGGTATAAATGGCAGCAAAGACTGTACCTCAAGTGGTACAATCCTCTAATTGTAGTGTTATCCCCATGGGCAAGCAGATTGTTAGCATTCTGTGTTTTTCATACGGGGTAGTATTCGGGAATACTGCCTCTAGCTGCGTTATTTTCTGAGCTACCCAGAATGGTATTTGTTCACGTTTTGTGGGCATTTTACCCATTACCGCGTGTAATGTTTGTGGTGTAATTTTAGTTGCTGTACCCTGAATTTGAGTTCCATTTGTTGCAACTATTGCTGGTTGGACTGTAAATGTCCTCATGACGAATTGCGTCAAGTTCCTATAGATTTTAATTAAATCTTTATGTTGTATGAGTAAGTCTCCTGGTGGCATTGTGTCAATGTCAGGATGTGGTGTGTAGGCTGCTAATATCGGCCATGTTGCCTCTTCTCCTCCGAGCGGGCCGAGTCTTACTCTTCTTCTTGTATGGGGTAGGGCACCTTTAAACCAGTATAAATGTTCCTGGCACGTGAGCGGAACCTCAATGTCCTCAAACGGACAATATTCCACTGGTGCATCTCCTTCTGTGTAAGAGTGAAATGTTTTTGTTCTTGCATTTGCTGCTGGGAATGTAACCCACTGAATAAAATACCTCTGTTCTGTTTGATTCGTGTGCCTCAATCACGAAAACTACTATGCCACCCCTAGATGATAAACCATTCTCTAGCAGTCTCAGGGTGACTGTATTTCTAAAATTTTCTGCAATTTGTATTGCGTCTGCATCTTCTTCTCCGGCTGAGAGGTGTAGATCTACTCTTGCGTTATCTTTGTCCTCAGTCATTTTGTAAAGAAGAAGTTTTTCAAGGGAACTAAGATAAGGTGTTTTTGCACAATTTAGGAACAATGTGTCCTTCAAGCTTGATTAACCAACAGCCAATAAATAGGATTTTTAGCCTACTCAGCTGTGGCGGAGTTTGTGCCCACCCACTCCAGACGTCTCTGGTGTTTTGTGAGTAGGAGTCTCTGAGAATAGCACGACTGAACTACTCAGATTCTACTGTTAAATAAGTACCCAACCAACGTTGTCAGCGCCATGTTGTGTAGTTCCTATATTACCTATACAGGATCTGCGCGTTTGGATAACATAAACTGTGGGATTGGTGGCAGACTGATTCCGAGCACCCCACCGGATACGTTAGCCTGTCTGTATTAGCTAGCTCACAGTGCCACTAGAGTCTCCACTTATCAGGGAGACAATAGTTCTTGGCAACCTCAGAACATGACAACCCAGATTCCCAGGATCGTGGAAACAATATACTACCTTTCGCTCAGTCACTCGTGCTCACTTAGTTTGTCTCCAGAGATACACAGAATAACCATACTGGGCGTTTGTCAATAAGGATTTATTGAACAGTTGTTATTCTAGTGTAGAATATATGAGCTGCAACAACCATTAGACAGCATAGCAGAGATATATGATTAGCAATATTACAAAAGTAAAGGGATGGTATAGTTCTACCATCTTGCAGAAATCATGAATATATACATGTACATAAAACACATGATAAAAAGTGCGTACTCTCTACGATGCCTCCCTAACTAGATGTACCTAAATGTACCTAGCATCTATGTAGGTGTTATGCCAAGAATCCCTCTAGGATCTAGTCAACCCCATTACCTGAGAGTTTAGAGAATGTGGGACCCCGTCCTGGTCTCGAGTTGGACACCCCGCGAGGGATGTTAGACCACTGCTAGCTGGAGCGTCTGCATGCAGAAACCTCAGCGTCTCTGGTCAGTGTGTCAGCCGGGAAGTCACAGTCTCCTCTATCTTCCTAAGCAAGATGTGCTGTATATATACCCATAGGTCTCCCCAGGGGTCCTACCTTGCTGTGTTACTGTGTCGGCCTAAAGGATGACGTTGGGCCTGAACTTTATACAGAGATATTATACAGGAGATGGTAATCCTACTGTTAGTCCTGCTGTGCTTCCAAGAAGCCTCATGCATAATGTATGAGAATCGAACCAGGGAAAACCCGCGTTCTGAATGCAGTGTCATATCTAGGTAAAAGGTCAGTGCCTAAGAACCGTTATGTATGTAATGTAGGGAAGGATATAGGTGAAAGGTTGCAGTGTTACCTGCGCCTATATAGGGTACCTAGGTAGGAATATAACACTTTCACCCAGTTTAACAGTTAGCCATTGTTCAGATTGTGTGTGAGGGTGGAGCACAGGGGATGGCAGCCATGGGGTAAAGTTGCTTCACTCCTAAATGTTGCCAAGCACCCAGGCAGTGTACTAAAAAAAAAAAAAAACAGTGACATGAAGGACTAGCTGGAGAAATACCTTGGGGCATGTTGTGTGATGAGAGTAGGGTAGAGCGAGGTTAAGGCCTAAACTCAGCATTCGAAGAAAGCATGGCAGGGGTGAGGTATCCATGGTGGGGTGGAGTACTGGGCTCTTAATCACCTTCCCTCTTTGTTTGTTTTACAATGTTCCACAATGTCAATAAGAACCCACCATCCCAGCACATCTGCGCCCAGGATCTGGAACAACGTATAGGAAAGAGTTGAACATACACCTGCATGCGCGGCTTACTCAAACAATACCCATATGAGCAAGAGGAAGAGAGAGGAGGGCAGCCAAGCGGACGCCGCGGTAAACAGGTAAGCGGTTTTTAGTTTTTTTAAATGACTAGTAACTTTATATCTTAATAGGGGGTGGAGGGCGGAGGCGGCGGGCCAACTCAAATCCGCTCAAGGCGGAGTGTGCAGGATTGCCGCCCGCGTCTGCTCCACAGAGACGCGTGAGGTAGGCAAAAAAATCTCCAGCACACCCGCGTGCGAGCAGAAGTTCTCCGCCCACGAGTTAATCAGATGAACCTCCACACTGCATGCATTCAGGAAGAGCTCTCAAGACCTGGGCATGGTGTGGGATCACGGCCCTGGAAGCGCCACCCACCCCACAACAAAACAGGAGGATATGGTGTTGAGCGGCACAATAAGGCGTACTCCATCGCCCAGCACGTGAGCAACTCTGGGAATGTCCCCTGCCGAAGCCCTCCCCAAAAGCAAATTAGACAGAGGTTATTCCGTCAGGACCTCCCCTCCGCACCTTTCAACCATTTTGTGATGCGTAGGAGAGCTTGGAAAATTGTATTTTGCATTACGTGATGCTGGAGTCCTCCACTTCCCGTCACCTCCTTCAGTCTCTGCTCTCCTCTCCACTGCTTGGCGCAGATCTTGTCAGAGGGAGTGAGTGCACATAAGCTCCCACTGCTCCAATCTGTAGCATGTCTCATGCGCTTTCACGATCAGTATTAGATGGCAGCAATAATCATATTTGTCTCCGATCCAGTGGGGACGCTCGTGGGCTCCCCACCCGGCCTCCGCCGGCTCAAGCCGTGCCTCACTCGCTTCCCTGGGCAGATGCCCGTACCTCCCTCCTCCACAGGCTCCTCTTAATCAGCAGCATCAGGATACCCAGGCTCCCGGCGGTTCTCCCCGTGCCCCTCTAGTGCACCAGGGATGCTGCCGGCCTCACCTCATTCTGGCCTGGGCTCCTCGCCCCATTAGTGCCTCTCTCAGGCCCTATCTGCCCCGCAGAAAGCACCGCATGGCTAACTCAGTGCCACTCGGCTGCTCCAGGGCCCGGCGCACTCCATTTCGCAGACAAAAAATCATGCCAGCCTGGTACTTCTCCTCAGCTCCCCTACCCTCCATGTCCCAGGCCGGAGGTTGCAAGGCGGGTCGTGCGACAGGCACACGGAGCTTGAGGATATGCACTCTGCATGGCCAGCACCTGGGCCTCTTCCTCGCAATGCTGCAGCTGCTCACCACATCTGTCCCGCAGGAAAATCAGCTGCAAATCGGAATGGCGCAGACTCTAGGGGCACTCAGGTAGGATTCAGGAGGATCTCAGGATGGATGGCTCGTGGAGCCTGTGTAGGTTGCGGCCATTATAAGCTTACTTTTTACATCCAGACCATGCTCCAATCGTGTTATTTCTAAATGTTTGTTACTTTCTATGTGTAGAGAAAGCCACAACTCAAATGGAACTGAAGGGATGCACAACTCTTTTAGTTGCTTCAAAGAATGGTTGAGCATTTTGGTCAATAGCTGATGTTTCTGAAGTAATAAAGCTTTTGAATGAGGTTAAATAGAGGTATTTTCAATGCTAAGTAAATATAATCCTGGTCTTTGAAAGATAATCCTGGAAATTGTTGAAACAAAAGTCTTTAGGAGGCTGAGAGTCTTTTTTAAAACCAAACACAGAAGATGTAACAGATTAAAGAAGCTTAGTTTTGCAATTTAAATAAATTCAGCAGGCGACTTCTCCCCGACATTAAGGTACCCTAAACAAGTATCGCGCAAAAGCCTTTGGGTATTCTTGTTTTGCTTTTATCGTGGATCTTTTGCATCACCTTATATTGGTTGTGAAGAAACTCATAAAAACATTGGCTTAAAGGCAAAAATGTTGTTTTAGTCTAAAAAACAAAAAAAAACACACATTGCTGCAGTACTGCCAGGCACTGAAGGGGAATGCTTTCGCGTGTGGATGTGCTCATTGTGAAAGGGCAGAAAATCGTTAACTGATAGGTGAAGTGAGCCGTTCTCAGTGGCTGAAGTGGGCTGACACATTGCCTCCTTGAGCCTGCTAGACTGGTTGGAAGAAAATGTGAGATGATACAACCATAGACTAATAGATGAAGTCTGGGTAAAAATCCCTATAAGTAAATATGTTATACTATAGTTTTAGTAAAATTAAAAGTTCTTGGCTAACACATACATAAAAGCAACCTGGAATTGTCATTGCCAGCCTCTTGAATTTGGGAAGGAAGGAAGGAAAGAGAGAAAAAGAAAAGAAGAGAAAGACAAACAGACAGGGTTGCAAGCGATGAGACCCTTGCCAGAAAGGGCGCAGCAAGGACGTATCTCATAGTGAAGTCAGAAAAGCAGTGAAGCTGAAGTGCGGATGACAAAATGATTTCCCCTTGATGCTTCCTGAAGATTGGGTTGGAAGAAAAATGTGAATGATACAACCACAGACTAATGGGTGAAGTCTGGTTGAAAAGCCATATAAGCTAACTATGTTTATACAGATAATTTTAGTAGAACTCAAAGGTCTTGGCAAATACAGACTTAAATAAAGTCAATTGATCTGGAATTGGCTGCCAGCTATGAAACTGAGAAGAAAGAAAGAAAGCACAGGCAGAGAGAAAGAAAGACAAAGGCAAAGAAGAGAAAGAAGGGAAGGAAAAGAAGGAAAGAAGGAAAGAGGGGGAAGGAAGAAAGAAGGGAAGAGGGAGGAAGAAAGAAAAGAAAGAAGAAAAAGAAAGAGAGAAGAAAATAAAGAAATAGAAAGAAAGAAAGAAAGAAAGAAAGAGAAGAGAAAGAAAGAGAAAGAAGAATGACTTAACAGTGACAGGGTTGCAAAGATAGAGAGCCCTTACATGAGCTTTGCCTTCAGAGTTCATCTGAGCTGCTTTTATGGTGTGAAAAAGCAGCAGCTAGTTAGCTTGAGGCCACTTGCAAAGGAGTTGACAGCAGGAGTGTGCAGAAGGCAGGAGCTAGCCCAATGCTGGAATATACCCAATGCTCACATCTGGTAGAAAGTTGGTCTGCTATCACATCAGGCTATACAAATAAAGGTAACACTAAAGTAATAAAGCAAAAGAAAAATACTGGCCCTAAGGAGCTACCTTGCGTGTGGCTGTTAAAGGGCTAAATGCAGTCACTCAAAGTGCAATTAGTCAGTGGCTGAAGTAGGCTGGTGACTCTGCTCCATGCTGTATGCATGTATGGGCCGAGGCAAAATATGAATAACACAAAGAACAGAGCAGTGGATGAAAGAGTTGAATGAAAGTCCCTTTAATTAAGTATATTATACATATAATTTTACTAAAATCAAAAGGTCTTGGCTACTGCCAGACCTAAAAATGCCACTGTAATTTGGAAAACAGCTCACTATATTTCAACATGTGCCAAGACAGATGAAGGAAAGAAAATTTTGGAACTCCCACCTAGACGGCCTCAAAAAATGAGCTCTGAGGCTGGTAGCGTCATTGCCAGTAACATTAGGGATGATGGTTGCCGATTAAAATGTTTCAATTCTGGAAGGAGCAAGCACAATTATCTTATATCTCTTGTTTTCAGTGAACATAGGGCCAGTGCCCTTTAACATTTGAGTTTATTGGATCCTGACAAGTTTACAGATTCATCCAGGATCACAGAGTTAATCAAATCATGAGAACCTCAGGGGCACGAGGGCCAGATTATTTACTTATATAATTGATGAACGGTCCTGGTCTAAAAAATTGTTTATAACAGGTCAAATCCAACGTTCTTGGAGGAGGACCATAGTGATCTCAATCTACAAAAATTGCCCAAAATCTGACCCAAGAAATTATAGCATACCACCCTTTTTGACACTTCAGGCAAAATATTGCTGAAACAATCCTAAGATTCCTTAAGAACTAAGTAAATGAACACTGACATCTTACTAAATGAGTACATTTGGGCTTCTCAAACAATGGCCCCGTTACTGCCAAATGACTTGGAGCCTGAGAAGGGACTAGGACCACAGTCCCCAGCTTGCTTTGCGGGTCACGCCGCCACCTGGACGAGCCAGAGAGCGCCAGGAGGCGCACAAAGCCTGCTGCGGGCCCAGCTGCGCCGTGGGAGCCAGCCACTGCCAAACGACTTGGAGCCTGAGAAGGGACTAGGGACCACAGTCCCCAGCTTGCTTTGCGGGTCACGCCGCCACCAACGAGCCAGAGAGCGCCAGGAGCGCATAAAGCCTGCTGCGGGCCTCCGCGGCGGGACGCGTGCAGGCGGCGCCCGGGCGAGCTGTCCACGCCCGTCGGAGCCCGGGAGGAGGCTGGGCCCACCCCTCTTGGTTCTTCGGTCTCCACAATGGGACATAGGGCCAAGTCCCATCCGGGTGAAGTGCTGTCAAGGTGAAGGCTTTAATTCCCCCTAATTGTTGTCTCAAACCCACTATTTATTATGGGGAAACAGAAACTTACCTATGCAGCAAAAACAACTGACGCTACCTTAGATGGCTTCCTTCAAAAGGCAGTGGGGGCAATAAACAAGGAAATAGAAGGTTGGCTGAGAGAAGATTGTCACTAGCCCCACCTCTGACCGACCAGCCTCTGCTACTGGGGACCCCCATGTGGTAACTATCGAAATCAACCCTGAACAGAGGCCACAAGCTCCACTTTCGCCTATTGTTATTATCATGAGTCAGGGAAACTTACGTGCCATGCATGAGGGAGAAGAGCCTGCCTCTATGGAAAAAACTGGGTCCTGAGCACAACAGGAGGGAAGAGGAAGCGCATTGAACTTGGCAGGGGTTGACCATAAAGTGAAGGGTCAGTCACCAGAGGTTAAGCGAACTAAACAATCCCACTCTTTAGGTACCGCCTGTAGAACTCGCACAGCGGTGGAGGAAAAGCTACTGCACAGGTTGAAATGGACATATTACCTGAAAAAGTCAGCAAAGTACATAAAGATGCTCTGGAACCTACTTTATCTCGCTTAGTTTGTATAGGAAGAGCATCTTGCTGACTTTTGCAATACCCAAGGAACTATTTGGCACCTATAGATCGTGTTAGAACGGAGAGGGTTCAAATCCCCACCGTTGCTACCCCAAGGTTAGACTGGGGTCCCAGTTGGCCGAGGTAGGTACCTTAGCCCAAATAGGGACCCTTGTTTCTAAGTCAGGGAAAGGAAAGACACCTTCTCAGATAGCCCCTGCTCACCCCCTCAGTAGCCGGCACGAGCAGCCAGGCTTATCTCCAAGGCAATGTGCTAAAGTATTTGCAATCCCGCTCTCAGTAACCCAATGATGACACCACAAATGGACTCCACATGAGTTTCATAAAAAACAAGTATCAGTTTATATAAAAGATATGACGATGAGACCACACGATAAAAATCAACATATGCGTATTTGTAATATTTCACCTGGCCGGTCATTAGGCCAGCTAGCCCTTGTAGGTTCTTGCAGTATTAATGAGCAATTCTCAACTGATCCAAATGCAGTCCTAATGCAATGCTATGACAGTTCAGCAATGCAAGAATCAGGCACTTCGTAATGTAAAATAATGCAGTTCGTTATGCCAAAATAATGCGATGCGTAATGCAACAATCAGACAGTTCGTAATGCAAAATAATGCAATGCGTATTGCAACAATCAGGCAGTTACGTAATGCAAAAATAATGCAATACGCTAATGCAACAATCAGGCAGTTCAGTAATGCCAACAACAATGCAATCGTAATGCAACAATCAGGCAGTTCAGCAATGCAAAAATAATGTACTGCGCAGCAACAATCAGGCAGTTCGTAATGCAGGCAATAATGTGACTCCAGCACCGTTCACGGTGCTCTGGACCAGAACTCTATGCCACTCGTACTGACTCGTGGTCAGCTACTGCCAAATATAGCCCCAACACTGGTCTGGTGTAAACAAAGTGCAGCTCCACACTCCGGCCCCGGTACTGCCACTCCTCAGCAAGAATGCGGGCCGCGATTCTAACTCGAGCGGGGGCTCAGCGCTAGACAGGATGGGGAAGGCCGAGCGTTCTCTCTCCGAGACCACACCCCGACCCAGGGCGGCGACACACGCACGCACGCTCGCTGAGCGTTACCTGCGGAGTGCGATCTCGCTCTCCTCTCCTCGCGGCTTGGGCCTCCGGGCGACCGTTGACCTCGGGCAGTGGAACACGGACTCCCGACGGGGTGGTTCGAGGGTCTCCCTCTTGGCAAAGGCAGGCTCGGGCCGGCGGCACCGCTCCTTTGGGGTTGCTGAGTCCGAGCCGATGGCAAAGTTCGAAGGTCTCAGGCTGCAACAGGGCACGCGCACACAGCGTCGCTGAGGACTCACTTGAGCTTCGAGTGTACACGATCACAGGGCCATCCTCACGGAGGTCTCAGGCTGCACGAAGCACACGCACACAGCGTCGCTGAGACTACTTCGAGCTTCGGGTGTACACGGTCACAGGACAATCCTCACGAAGGGCTCAGGCTGCACTAAGCACATGCACACAGCGTCGCTGAGACTCACTTGGACTCCAGGTGCCCACGATCACCACGGGGCAATCTTCACGGAAGGTCTCAGGCTGCACGAAGCACACGCACACAGCGTTGACTGAGACTCACTTAGTTCCGGGTGCACACGATCACAGGACAATCTCACGAAGGTCTCAGGCTGCACAAAGCACACGCACACAGCGTCGCTTGAGACTCACATGTACTCCCGGGTGCACACGATCAGGGGCAGTTCTTACAAAGGTCTCAGGCTGCAAAAGCACGCACACAGCGCCGCTGGAGATCCTCTGCAAACGTTTGTGTTCCTGAGTTTCCACAACAGGAGCCAGCTCTCCTCGGGCCCTTGGGGACAAGTTACTTCAGGACACAGCACACACAGCAAAGTCCTTACAAGCAGGGGACACAGCACACAGCAAAGTCCCTTCGCCTCTCTTAGTTAAATCAGCAAGCTGCAGGGGCCAGCCCCAGAACACACAGCAAGGGTCAATCCTTTCCTTCCGTGCTCTTCAGCTGTTTCTTCCTTGGCAGAGGTTCCTCTTGAGCACGCATGGTTTCAATCCCTTCCACAGTCTTGACGTCAAGTCTAAGTTCAGGGTTTCAGCTCATAGTTATACACCTAAATGTCTTTGAAGTCTTTGTGTTCAGGGGGCACTGACCCCTGTCCAAATCCAGTTCTGGGTGTCTCCCTTTGATAGTGGGGGTCTGGATCTTCAATCACTCAGCAGGAGATGGAGCCATTGGGCCATGGCGGCAGCCCAGACCTCTTCACCTCCAGGGCTACTCCTCCCCTACACTCCAGATGGAGGTCAGCCTGTTGCTGTCTCACCTCCTCCCCTGGGTCAAGACATTCCCCAGATCCTATCACTTTGCAATCCAGACAGTTAATCCACAACCAGGCAGAGACACACAGAATTGTTAGAACACAAAAAACCAGCCATTTCTACAAAGTGTAGGTTTCCAAACACACAATGCAAAAACCACCTTCACAAAAAGATGTGTTATTAAATTGCTGGAGTTCAGGCACACTAAACTTCACCCCCTCCATCTTAAGCCTATGGGAAGATAGTCTGGAAACATATTACACAGCCTCCCCATTCTGTCCTATGGGCAAGATGGCCTTTCAACAGTGAAAAAGCCGAAATGGAGAGTATTTCACCGTCAGGACATGAGTACACCTCAGTACATGTCCTCACCTTTCACATACACTGACCCTGCCCAGGGTGTACCTTGGGCCTACCATAGGGGTGTCTGATGTGCATAAAAAGGAAGGTCAGGCCTGGCAAGTGGGTGCACTTGTCAGGACAACATGTGCAGTTTTAGCAACTTGCACGTAGGCACTGCAGTGGCAGGCCCTGAGTTCTCTCTTTAGGGCTACTTGTGTGGGTGGCACAATTAGTGCTGCAGGCCCACTAGTAGCATTTGCATTACCAGCCCTGGCACACATAGTGCATTTTACTAGGGACTTCCTTAGTAAGACAAATATACCATTATACTTTATACAGAGAGCACTTGCACTTTGACACTGCAGTCAGCAGTGGCAAAGTGCTCAAGTGATCTAAGTTGGCAACACCATGGCAGAAAAAGGTCTAGGGGGGAAGGCAACAAGTTTAGGAACTTTAGCCAAAAAGGGCCAAGTCCAACACCAACCCCCTCCCAGCCTGAAAGCCAGGGTAGACCAATCAACTACCTTGATGGACTTCCCTGCTTGGGACAACGATCACGGACCAGGCCCGCTGCTGCAGGGACACCCTCCTGTTCTATGCGTTCCTGACTCCAGGGTGTTCTCTTGGTCACTACTCCCCGGGCCAGCTATGCTGCTCCATGGGTACTTCCTGGCAGTCGGGCCTCTCTAGGGGTGCTGGTCCTTGCCAACACCCACCTAGAGCGGTACCCCTGGAAGACCCATCGGTCAGGATACTGTCTCCAGTCATCCTGCCCTCCAGGTTAGAGGTGGGTTTTACCTGGTCACTTCTCAGGGGACCTAGCCTAATGGCTGGGCACGGTCCCATGGGTATTCCCACGAGGACACTTTCCTCCTTAATCTTCCATTTAGGTTTCTGTGCCTGCCATTTAGGAATGGCACCCACAAGCTCTGGGACCACGGGAGCTCTGGGTTACAGGCACAGCCCATGCCCTCCTGGCGCTTCAGGTGCTCTTCCTCACACACAGCTGGCAAGCGAGGCGCTAGGCCTCCTACCTGGTGCTCCGCTAAGGAACCCTCCAGTCTCGGGAGGTGGGGTGGTGAACCGAACCCCTGGGGCCGCTGCTCACTCCCTCCCTTTCCTTTGAGACAGGGTGCTGTGGGTCCGCACATGCCCCCCCCACTACTCTGGGACTCCAATGGCTCTCACTTTGCTTCTTTCCCCTCTCTAATGCCTCCTCAGACCCTTGGACCCATGACCAGGGGCTTCCGGCTCTTGTGCAAGCTCCCAGGAATCAAAGAGCTCGCACTCCTAACAGGGGTTAGGCGCACCCTGGAAAATAATTACTCGAGCCTGGCTCGCCTGGGGCCAAATTGAGCAACCCCCCTTCAAATCATTTTCCATGCTAACCAACACCCAATCATCCAGATGGCACGCTTGTACTCATCCACACTTGGCACTGGCTGTGCGCTGCTGTACCACTCTGAACTGGACCCCACCTGTTTAGCCTCCATCGCTCCAGTTCCCTGATGCTTAACTCATGAGGCTAAGAGAATCTTCTTCTCTTCCAAAGGCGAGAGCCGTTCCTGCTCTCCCCTCTGCCCGCTTCCACTTACAGTGAGCAGCTTTTCTCTTCTGCTTGAGCTTTAAGTTTTAAAACCTCCAACTCATGCTCTCTGACCCGCTTGGTTTTTCCTCCAGCTCTCTGGGGAAAAACTCCTCCCCTGAATTGAGTTTACTACCAGCCCCTGAGGTTGGTCCTTCCACTGGCAAACCTCTGTGGACCAAGTCCATTCCCTGGGTCATCCTCATCCCACACTCAACATCACCTGTCCCCCGGAGTCTCTTGCTTCCCACCAGGCCCTCAAGCGCCGTCTGGCAGCCTCTCTTTCTGCGGTGCTACTTTTCATGGGACATCCCAAAGCTTTCCTGCAGGAGTGCCTCAATTGATCAACTTTTTAGGTAAGCAATGCCTCAATGTCGAACACCACTCCTGCAACCTCACTGGCTACTTGACTCCTCTGAGACATGATGTGTGGCTTAAAGGTCGCAAGCCAAAAATAGAACCAAAAATCAAAACACAATATGTAAGCTGCGTACGTGGTCTGTGCTAAACTAGTGATGTACACCAACCACTGTGAGTGGATTGCAAATACACGGCTCCTGTAATCCCCACACCGCTGACCAACAATGCTTAGAACGGGGGAGGCTTGAAATCCCCACCCGTTTGCTACCTGCTGTTAGAATTGAAGTCCCCAGTTGGCCGAGAGTGGAGGCACCTTAGCCCAAATAGAGACCCTTGCTTCTAAGTCAGGAAAGGAAAGCCGACACCTTCTCAGATAGCCCCTGCTCACCCTCGCCAGTAGCTTGGCACGAGCAGCCAGGCTTATCTCCAAAGGCAATGTCAATAAGCATTTGCAATCCCGCTCTCAGCTAACCCAATGATGACACCACAAATGGACTCCACACGAGTTTCATAAAAAACAAGTATAAGTTTATATAAAAAGATATACGATGAGAGCCACACGATATAAAAATCCAACATATGCGTATTTGTAATATTTCACCTGGCTGGCTATTAGACCAGCAAGCCCTTGTAGGTTCTTGCACTATTAATGGAAGCAATTCTCAATGATCCAAATGCAGTCCTAATGCAATGCTATGTAGTTCGTAATGCAAGAATCAGGCACTTTGTAATGTGTGCAACAAATGCAGTCTCGCTATGCCAAAATAATGCGATGCGTAATGCAACAATCAGGCAGTTCGTAATGCAAAAAATAATGCAATGCGTAATGGAACAATCAAGCAGTTCTAGTAATGCAAAAATAATGCAATTGCGTAATGCAAACAGTCGAGGCAGTTCGTAATGCCAACAACAATGCAATGCCATAACGCAGCTTAATCAGGCAGTTCGTAATGCAAAAATAATGTACTGCGTAATGCAACAATCAGGCCAGTTCGTAATGCCGACAACAATGTGCTCCAGCACCGTTCATGGTGCTCTGGACGGACTCTATGCCACTTGTACTGACTCACGGTCGGGGCTACTGCCAAAATATGCCCCCAACACTGGTCTGCTGGTCGTAAACGGAAAAGTGCAGCCCACACTCCGGCCCCGGTACTGCCACTCCTCGGCAAGTACGTGCCAGGTGCCGCGATTCAAAGCTTGAGTGGGGGCTCGGCGCCTGCAAGGATGGGAAAGGCAGACGAGCCGTTCCTCTCCGGGCACCGCGCCCGCCCCAGGCGGCGTACTAAACGCCACGCTCGCTTTGAGCTGTCGCACCTGGGGGTGCGATCTCAGCTCTCCTCTTCTCGCAGCGCTGGGCCTCCGTGGGCGACTTCGTTGATCTCGGGCAGTGGAACACAGACTCCCGGCGCGGTGGTTCGAGGTCTCTTCTTGGCAAAGGCAGGCCTCCGGCCCCGGCGGCACCACCTTCCACAGGGGTTGCTCGGTCCGAGCCGATGGCAAAGTCGAAGGTCTCAGGCTGCAACAGGGCACACGCACACAACAGCATGGCTGAGACTCACTTGAGCTTCGGGTGTACACGAGTCACAGGGGCAATCCTCACGGAGGTCTCAGGCTGCACGAAAGCTGCACTCGCATGCAGCGTCGCGCTGTATGATTCTCACTTTGAGCTTCGGGTGTACACGACCGCAGGGCAATCTTCACGAAGGGCTCAGCAGGCTGCACGAAGCACACGCACAACAGCGTCGCTGAGACTCACTTGGACTCCAGGTGCCCACGATCACAGTGGGGCAATCTTCACAAAGGTCCCAGGCTGCGCAGAAGCACACGCGCACACAGCGTCGCTGAGATCACTTCTGGATTCCGGGTGCACACGATCACAGGACAATCCCCACGAAGGTCCCAGGCTGCACAAAGCACGCAGCACACGGCGTCGCTGAGACTCACTGGACTCCGGGTGCACACGATCACGGGGCAGTTCTTCACGAAGGTCTCAGGCTGCAAAAAGCACATGATGCACACAGCTGCCGCTGAGACTCCTCTGGAAACCCTTGTGTTCCCTGAGTTTCCTGCACTAACAGGGAGCCAGCTCTCCTCGGGCCCTTGGGACAAGTTACTTTTAGGACACAGCACACAGCAAAGGTCACTTGCCAAGCAACGGGGGACACAGCACACAGCAAAGTCCCTTCGCCTCTCCTTGGCTAAACCAGCAAAACTGCAGGCCAGCCCCAGACACACTAGCAAGGGTCAGTCCTTTCCTTCAGTCTCTTCAGCTGTTTCTCTCCCTTGTGCAGAGGTTCTCTGCCAGGCCACGAAGTAGTTTCAAATAATCCTTTACAGTCTTGACTCGTGTCCTAGGATTCAGAGGGGTTCTCAGCTGCTTCCATAGTTATACCCCTAAATGTCTTTTCTGAAGCCTTCGTGCTCAGGGGCACTGACCCCTGTCCAAACTCAGTCCCGGGTGTCTCCTTGATAGTGGGGGTCTGGATCTTCCAATCCCTCCAGCAGGAAATGGAGCCATTGTTTTCATAGGCGGCAGCCCAGGCCTCTTCACCTCCAGGGGCTGCCTCCCTTCCCCCTACACTCCAGATGGAGTGTCAGCCTGTTGCTGTCTCACCTCACCTCCCCTGGGTCAAGACATTCCCCGTGATCCCATCACTTTCAAATCCAGACAGTTAATCCACAACCAGGCAGAGACACACAGAATTGTTAGAACACAAAAAACCAGCCATTTCAAAGTGTGGTTTCTAAACACAGGACAATGCAAAAACCACCTTCACAAAAAGATGTGTTATTAAATTGTGAGTTCAGGCACACTAAACTTCACCCCTTCCATCTTAAGCCTATGGGAAGATAGTCTATGGAAACAGTTATTACACAGCCTCTCCCATTCTGTCCTATGGGCAAGATGGCCTTTCAACAGTGAAAACGAAATGGAGAGTATTTCACCGTCAGGACA
>CAWUFW010028877.1:0-20297 GCA_963921515.1 Calotriton arnoldi | reverse complement strand
CACCCCCAGCACGACCCCCTACACTGCCCGAACACCACTGCACTGCCCTAAACCCTGAAACACCACCCCCAGCATGACCCCCTACACTGCCCAAACACCACTGCACTGCCCTAAACCCTGAAACACCACCCCTCAGCACGACCCCCTACACTGCCCGAACACCACTGCACTACCCTAAACCCTGAAATACCACCCCCAGCACGACCCCCTACACTGCCCGAGCACCACTGCACTGCCCTAAACCCTGAAACACCAGCCCCAGCACGACCCCCTACACTGCCCGAACACCACTGCACTGCCCTAAACCCTGAAGCACCACCCCAGCACGACCGCCTACACTGCCCGAACACCACTGCACTGCCCTAAACCCTGAAACACCAGCCCCAGCACGACCCCCTACACTGCCCGAACACCACTGCACTGCCCTAAACCGTGAAACACCAGCCTCAGCACAACCCCCTACACTGCCTGAACACCACTGCACTGCCCTAAACCCTGAAACACCACCCCCAACACGACCCCCTACACTGCCCGAACACCACTGCACTGCCCTAAACTCTGAAACACCACCCCCTGCATGACCCCCTACACTGCCCGAACACTACTGCACTACCCTAAACCCTGAAACACCATCCCCAGCACGACCCCCTACACTGCACGAACACCAGTGCACTGCCCTAAACCCTGAAACACTACTCCCAGCAAGACCCCCTACACTGCCCGAACACCACTGCACTGCCCTAAACCCTGAAACATCACCCCCAGCAAGACCCCCTACACTGCCCGAACACCACTGCCCTAAACCCTGAAACACGACCCCCAGCAAGACCCCCTACACTGCCCGAACACCACTGCACTGCCCTAAACCCTGAAACACCAGCCCCAGCACGACCCCCTACACTGCCCGAACACCACTGCACTGCCCTAAACCCTGAAACACCACCTCCTGCATGACCCCCTACACTGCCCGAACACCACTGCCCTAAACCCTGAAACACCACCCCCAGCAAGACCCCCTACACTGCCCGAACACCACTGCACTGCCTTAAACCCTGAAACATCACCCCCAGCATGACCCCCTACACTGCCCGAACACCACTGCTCTGCCCAAAACCCTGAAACACCAGCCCCAGCACGACCCCCTACACTGCCCGAACACCACTGCACTGCCCTAAACCCAGAAACACCAGCCCCAGCACGACCCCCTACACTGCCCGAACACCACTGCACTGCCCTAAACCCTGAAACACCACCCCCAGCACGACCCCCTACACTGCCCGAACACCACTGCACTGCCCTAAACCCTGAAACACCAGCCCCAGCACAACCCCGTACACTGCCCGAACACCACTGCACTGCCCTAAACCCTGAAACACCAGCCCCAGCACGACCGCCTACACTGCCCGAAAACCACTGCACTGCCCTAAACCCTGAAACACCAGCCCCAGCACGACCCCCTACACTGCCCGAACACCACTGCACTGCCCTAAACCCTCAAACACCAGGCCCAGCATGACCCCCTACACTGCCCGAACACCACTGCACTGCCCTAAACCCTGAAACACCAGCCCCTGCAAGACCCCCTACACTGCCCGAACACCACTGCACTGCCCTAAACCCTGAAACACCACCCCCAGCAAGACCCCCTACACTGCCCGAACACCACTGCACTCCCAACCCCTGAAACACCACCCCCAGCAAGACCACCTACACTGGCCGAACACCACTGCACTGCCCTAAACCCTGAAACACCACGCCCTGCACGACCCCCTACACTGCCCGAACACCACTGCACTGCGCTAAACCCTGAAACACCACCCCAGCACGACCCCCTACACTGCCCGAACACCACTGCACTGCCCTAAACCCTGAAATACCACCCCCAGCACGACCCCCTACACTGCCCAAACACCACTGCACTGCCCTAAACCCTGAAACACCACCCCCCTGTACGACCCCCTACACTGCCCGAACACCACTGCACTGCCCTAAACCCTGAAACACCACCCCCAGCACGACCCCCTACACTGCCCGAACACCACTGCACCTAAACCCTGAAACACCACCCCCAGCAAGACCACCTACACTGGCCGAACACCACTGCACTGCCCTAAACCCTGAAACACCACCCCCTGCACGACCCCCTACACTGCCCGAACACCACTGCACTGCCCTAAACCCTGAAACACCACCCCTCAGCACGACCCCCTACACTGCCCGAACACCACTGCACTGCCCTAAACCCTGAAACACCACCCCCAGCACGACCCCCTACACTGCCCGAACACCACTGCACTGCCCTAAACCCTGAAACACCACCCCCTGCATGACCCCCTACACTGCCCGAACACTACTGCACTGCCCTAAACCCTGAAACACCACCCCCAGCACGACCCCCTACACTGCCCGAACACCACTGCACTGCCCTAAACCCTGAAACACTAGCCCCAGCACGACCCCCTACACTGCCCGAACACCACTGCATTGCCCTAAACCCTGAAACACCAGCCCCAGCATGACCCCCTACACTGCCCGAACACCACTGCACTGCCCTAAACCCTGAAACACCAGCCCCAGCAAGACCCCCTACACTGCCCGAACACCACTGCACTGCCCTAAACCCTGAAACACCAGCCCCAGCAAGACCCCCTACACTGCCCGAACACCACTGCACTGCCCTAAACCCTGAAACACCAGCCCCAGCATGACCCCCTACACTGCCCGAACACCACTGCACTGCCCTAAACCCTGAAACACCAGCCCCAGCACGACCCCCTACACTGCCCGAACACCACTGCACTGCCCTAAACCCTGAAACACCAGCCCCAGCACGACCCCCTACACTGCCCGAACACCACTGCACTGCCCTAAACCCTGAAACACCAGCCCCAGCACGACCCCCTACACTGCCCGAACACCACTGCACTGCCCTAAACCCTGAAACACCAGCCCCAGCACGACCCCCTACACTGCCCGAACACCACTGCACTGCCCTAAACCCTGAAACACCACCCCCAGCACGACCCCCTACACTGCCCGAACACCACTGCACTGCCCTAAACCCTGAAACACCACCCCCTGCACGACCCCCTACACTGCCCGAACACCACTGCACTGCCCTAAACCCTGAAACACCACCCCCTGCACGACCCCCTACACTGCCCGAACACCACTGCACTGCCCTAAACCCTGAAACACCACCCCCAGCACGACCCCCTACACTGCCCGAACACCACTGCACTGCCCTAAACCCTGAAACACCACCCCCAGCACGACCCCCTACACTGCCCGAACACCACTGCCGCCTAAACCCTGAAACACCACCCCCTGCACGACCCCCTACACTGCCCGAACACCACTGCACTGCCCTAAACCCTGAAACACCACCCCCAGCACGACCCCCTACACTGCCCGAACACCACTGCACTGCCCTAAACCCTGAAACACTACCCCCAGCAAGACCCCCTACACTGCCCGAACACCACTGCACTGCCCTAAACCCTGAAACATCACCCCCAGCAAGACCCCCTACACTGCCCGAACACCACTGCCCTAAACCCTGAAACACCACCCCCAGCACAACCCCCTACACTGCCCGAACACCACTGCACTGCCCTAAACCCTGAAACACCACCCCCAGCATGACCCCCTAAACTGCCCGAACACCACTGCTCTGCCCAAAACCCTGAAACACCAGCCCCAGCACGACCCCCTACACTGCCCGAACACCACTGCACTGCCCTAAACCTTGAAACACCAGCCCCAGCACGACCCCCTACACTGCCCGAACACCACTGCACTACCCTAAACCCTGAAATACCACCCCCAGCACGACCCCCTACACTGCCCGAGCACCACTGCACTGCCCTAAACCCTGAAACACCAGCCCCAGCACGACCCCCTACACTGCCCGAACACCACTGCACTGCCCTAAACCCTGAAACACCAGCCCCAGCACGACCGCCTACACTGCCCGAACACCACTGCACTGCCCTAAACCCTGAAACACCAGCCCCAGCACGACCCCCTACACTGCCCGAACACCACTGCACTGCCCTAAACCGTGAAACACCAGCCTCAGCACGACCCCCTACACTGCCCGAACACCACTGCACTGCCCTAAACCCTGAAACACCACCCCCAACACGACCCCCTACACTGCCCGAACACCACTGCACTGCCCTAAACTCTGAAACACCACCCCTGCATGACCCCCTACACTGCCCGAACACTACTGCACTACCCTAAACCCTGAAACACCATCCCCAGCACGACCCCCTACACTGCACGAACACCAGTGCACTGCCCTAAACCCTGAAACACTACCCCCAGCAAGACCCCCTACACTGCCCGAACACCACTGCACTGCCCTAAACCCTGAAACATCACCCCCAGCAAGACCCCCTACACTGCCCGAACACCACTGCCCTAAACCCTGAAACACGACCCCCAGCAAGACCCCCTACACTGCCCGAACACCACTGCACTGCCCTAAACCCTGAAACACCAGCCCCAGCACGACACCCTACACTGCCCGAACACCACTGCACTGCCCTAAACCCTGAAACACCACCTCCTGCATGACCCCCTACACTGCCCGAACACCACTGCACTGCCCTAAACCCTGAAACACCACCCCCAGCACGACGCCCTACACTGCCCGAACACCACTGCACTGCCCTAAACCCTGAAACACCACCCCCTGCACGATCCCCTACACTGCCCGAACACCACTGCACTGCCCTAAACCCTGAAACACCACCCCCAGCACGACCCCCTACACTGCCCGAACACCACTGCACTGCCCTAAACCCTGAAACACCACCCCCAGCACGACCCCCTACACTGCCCGAACACCACTGCACTGCCCTAAACCCTGAAACACCACCCCCAGCACGACCCCCTACACTGCCCGAACACCACTGCACTGCCCTAAACCCTGAAACACCACCCCCAGCACGACCCCCTACACTGCCCGAACACCACTGCACTGCCCTAAACCCTGAAACACCACCCCCAGCACGACCCCCTACACTGCCCGAACACCACTGCACTGCCCTAAACCCTGAAACACCACCCCCAGCACGACCCCCTACACTGCCCGAACACCACTGCACTGCCCTAAACCCTGAAACACCACCCCCAGCACGACCCCCTACACTGCCCGAACACCACTGCACTGCCCTAAACCCTGAAACACCACCCCCAGCACGACCCCCTACACTGCCCGAACACCACTGCACTGCCCTAAACCCTGAAACACCACCCCCAGCACGACCCCCTACACTGCCCGAACACCACTGCACTGCCCTAAACCCTGAAACACCACCCCCAGCACGACCCCCTACACTGCCCGAACACCACTGCACTGCCCTAAACCCTGAAACACCACCCCCAGCACGACCCCCTACACTGCCCGAACACCACTGCACTGCCCTAAACCCTGAAACACCACCCCCAGCACGACCCCCTACACTGCCCGAACACCACTGCACTGCCCTAAACCCTGAAACACCACCCCCTGCACGACCCCTACACTGCCCGAACACCACTGCACTGCCCTAAACCCTGAAACACCACCCCCAGCACGACCCCCTACACTGCCCGAACACCACTGCACTGCCCTAAACCCTGAAACACTACCCCCAGCAAGACCCCCTACACTGCCCGAACACCACTGCACTGCCCTAAACCCTGAAACATCACCCCCAGCAAGACCCCCTACACTGCCCGAACACCACTGCACTGCCCTAAACCCTGAAACACCACCCCCAGCACAACCCCCTACACTGCCCGAACACCACTGCACTGCCCTAAACCCTGAAACACCACCCCCAGCACGACCCCCTAAACTGCCCGAACACCACTGCTCTGCCCTAAACCCTGAAACACCAGCCCCAGCACGACCCCCTACACTGCCCGAACACCACTGCACTGCCCTAAACCCTGAAACACCAGCCCCAGCACGACCCCCTACACTGCCCGAACACCACTGCACTACCCTAAACCCTGAAACACCACCCCCAGCACGACCCCCTACACTGCCCGAGCACCACTGCACTGCCCTAAACCCTGAAACACCAGCCCCAGCACGACCCCCTACACTGCCCGAACACCACTGCACTGCCCTAAACCCTGAAACACCAGCCCCAGCACGACCGCCTACACTGCCCGAACACCACTGCACTGCCCTAAACCCTGAAACACCAGCCCCAGCACGACCCCCTACACTGCCCGAACACCACTGCACTGCCCTAAACCGTGAAACACCAGCCCCAGCACGACCCCCTACACTGCCCGAACACCACTGCACTGCCCTAAACCCTGAAACACCACCCCCAGCACGACCCCCTACACTGCCCGAACACCACTGCACTGCCCTAAACTCTGAAACACCACCCCCTGCATGACCCCCTACACTGCCCGAACACCACTGCACTACCCTAAACCCTGAAACACCATCCCCAGCACGACCCCCTACACTGCACGAACACCAGTGCACTGCCCTAAACCCTGAAACACTACCCCCAGCAAGACCCCCTACACTGCCCGAACACCACTGCACTGCCCTAAACCCTGAAACATCACCCCCAGCAAGACCCCCTACACTGCCCGAACACCACTGCCCTAAACCCTGAAACACCACCCCCAGCAAGACCCCCTACACTGCCCGAACACCACTGCACTGCCCTAAACCCTGAAACACCAGCCCCAGCACGACACCCTACACTGCCCGAACACCACTGCACTGCCCTAAACCCTGAAACACCACCTCCTGCATGACCCCCTACACTGCCCGAACACCACTGCACTGCCCTAAACCCTGAAACACCACCCCCAGCACGACCCCCTACACTGCCCGAACACCACTGCACTGCCCTAAACCCTGAAACACCACCCCCTGCAAGACCCCCTACACTGCCCGAACACCACTGCCTCCTAAACCCTGAAACACCACCCCCAGCACAACCCCCTACACTGCCCGAACACCACTGCACTGCCCTAAACCCTGAAACACCACCCCCAGCATGACCCCCTAAACTGCCCGAACACCACTGCTCTGCCCAAAACCCTGAAACACCAGCCCCAGCACGACCCCCTACACTGCCCGAACACCACTGCACTGCCCTAAACCTTGAAACACCAGCCCCAGCACGACCCCCTACACTGCCCGAACACCACTGCACTACCCTAAACCCTGAAATACCACCCCCAGCACGACCCCCTACACTGCCCGAGCACCACTGCACTGCCCTAAACCCTGAAACACCAGCCCCAGCACGACCCCCTACACTGCCCGAACACCACTGCACTGCCCTAAACCCTGAAACACCAGCCCCAGCACGACCGCCTACACTGCCCGAACACCACTGCACTGCCCTAAACCCTGAAACACCAGCCCCAGCACGACCCCCTACACTGCCCGAACACCACTGCACTGCCCTAAACCGTGAAACACCAGCCTCAGCACGACCCCCTACACTGCCCGAACACCACTGCACTGCCCTAAACCCTGAAACACCACCCCCAACACGACCCCCTACACTGCCCGAACACCACTGCACTGCCCTAAACTCTGAAACACCACCCCCTGCATGACCCCCTACACTGCCCGAACACTACTGCACTACCCTAAACCCTGAAACACCATCCCCAGCACGACCCCCTACACTGCACGAACACCAGTGCACTGCCCTAAACCCTGAAACACTACCCCCAGCAAGACCCCCTACACTGCCCGAACACCACTGCACTGCCCTAAACCCTGAAACATCACCCCCAGCAAGACCCCCTACACTGCCCGAACACCACTGCCCTAAACCCTGAAACACGACCCCCAGCAAGACCCCCTACACTGCCCGAACACCACTGCACTGCCCTAAACCCTGAAACACCAGCCCCAGCACGACACCCTACACTGCCCGAACACCACTGCACTGCCCTAAACCCTGAAACACCACCTCCTGCATGACCCCCTACACTGCCCGAACACCACTGCACTGCCCTAAACCCTGAAACACCACCCCCAGCACGACGCCCTACACTGCCCGAACACCACTGCACTGCCCTAAACCCTGAAACACCACCCCCTGCACGACCCCCTACACTGCCCGAACACCACTGCCTGCCTAAACCCTGAAACACCACCCCCAGCAAGACCCCCTACACTGCCCGAACACCACTGCACTGCCCTAAACCCTGAAACATCACCCCCAGCACGACCCCCTACACTGCCCGAACACCACTGCTCTGCCCTAAACCCTGAAACACCAGCCCCAGCACGACCCCCTACACTGCCCGAACACCACTGCACTGCCCTAAACCCTGAAACACCAGCCCCAGCACGACCCCCTACACTGCCCGAACACCACTGCACTGCCCTAAACCCTGAAACACCACCCCCAGCACGACCCCCTACACTGCCCGAACACCACTGCACTGCCCTAAACCCTGAAACACCAGCCCCAGCACGACCCCCTACACTGCCCGAACACCACTGCACTGCCCTAAACCCTGAAACACCAGCCCCAGCACGACCCCCTACACTGCCCGAACACCACTGCACTGCCCTAAACCCTGAAACACCAGCCCCAGCACGACCCCCTACACTGCCCGAACACCACTGCACTGCCCTAAACCCTGAAACACCAGCCCCAGCACGACCCCCTACACTGCCCGAACACCACTGCACTGCCCTAAACCCTGAAACACCAGCCCCAGCACGACCCCCTACACTGCCCGAACACCACTGCACTGCCCTAAACCCTGAAACACCACCCCCAGCATGACCCCCTACACTGCCCGAACACCACTGCACTGCCCTAAACCCTGAAACACCACCCCCAGCACGACCCCCTACACTGCCCGAACACCACTGCACTGCCCTAAACCCTGAAACACCACCCCCAGCACGACCCCCTACACTGCCCGAACACCACTGCACTGCCCTAAACCCTGAAACACCAGCCCCAGCACGACCCCCTACACTGCCCGAACACCACTGCACTGCCCTAAACCCTGAAACACCAGCCCCAGCACGACCCCCTACACTGCCCGAACACCACTGCACTGCCCTAAACCCTGAAACACCACCCCCAGCACGACCCCCTACACTGCCCGAACACCACTGCACTGCCCTAAACCCTGAAACACCACCCCCTGCATGACCCCCTACACTGCCCGAACACTACTGCACTACCCTAAACCCTGAAACACCATCCCCAGCACGACCCCCTACACTGCCCGAACACCACTGCACTGCCCTAAACCCTGAAACACCACCCCCAGCAAGACCCCCTACACTGCCCGAACACCACTGCACTGCCCTAAACCCTGAAACATCACCCCCAGCAAGACCCCCTACACTGCCCGAACACCACTGCCCTAAACCCTGAAACACCACCCCCAGCAAGACCCCCTACACTGCCCGAACACCACTGCACTGCCCTAAACCCTGAAACACCAGCCCCAGCACGACACCCTACACTGCCCGAACACCACTGCACTGCCCTAAACCCTGAAACACCACCCCCAGCATGACCCCCTACACTGCCCGAACACCACTGCACTGCCCTAAACCCTGAAACACCACCCCCAGCACGACCCCCTACACTGCCCGAACACCACTGCACTGCCCTAAACCCTGAAACACCACCCCCAGCACGACCCCCTACACTGCCCGAACACCACTGCACTGCCCTAAACCCTGAAACACCACCCCCAGCACAACCCCCTACACTGCCCGAACACCACTGCACTGCCCTAAACCCTGAAACACCACCCCCAGCACGACCCCCTACACTGCCCGAACACCACTGCTCTGCCCTAAACCCTGAAACACCAGCCCCAGCACGACCCCCTACACTGCCCGAACACCACTGCACTGCCCTAAACCCTGAAACACCAGCCCCAGCACGACCCCCTACACTGCCCGAACACCACTGCACTACCCTAAACCCTGAAACACCACCCCCAGCACGACCCCCTACACTGCCCGAGCACCACTGCACTGCCCTAAACCCTGAAACACCAGCCCCAGCACGACCCCCTACACTGCCCGAACACCACTGCACTGCCCTAAACCCTGAAACACCAGCCCCAGCACGACCGCCTACACTGCCCGAACACACTGCACTGCCCTAAACCCTGAAACACCACCCCCAGCAAGACCCCCTACACTGCCCGAACACCACTGCACTGCCCTAAACCCTGAAACACCAGCCCCAGCACGACCCCCTACACTGCCCGAACACCACTGCACTGCCCTAAACCCTGAAACACCAGCCCCAGCACGACCCCCTACACTGCCCGAACACCACTGCACTGCCCTAAACCCTGAAACACCACCCCCAGCACGACCCCCTACACTGCCCGAACACCACTGCACTGCCCTAAACCCTGAAACACCACCCCCAGCAAGACCCCCTACACTGCCCGAACACCACTGCACTGCCCTAAACCCTGAAACACCACCCCCAGCAAGACCCCCTACACTGCCCGAACACCACTGCACTGCCCTAAACCCTGAAACACCAGCCCCAGCACGACCCCCTACACTGCCCGAACACCACTGCACTGCCCTAAACCCTGAAACACCACCCCCAGCATGACCCCCTACACTGCCCGAACACCACTGCACTGCCCTAAACCCTGAAACACCACCCCCAGCACGACGCCCTACACTGCCCGAACACCAATGCACTGCCCTAAACCCTGAAATACCACCCCCTGCACGACCCCCTACACTGCCCGAACACCACTGCACTGCCCTAAACCCTGAAACACCACCCCCAGCAAGACCCCCTACACTGCCCGAACACCACTGCACTGCCTTAAACCCTGAAACACCACCCCCAGCACGACCCCCTACACTGCCCGAACACCACTGCTCTGCCCTAAACCCTGAAACACCAGCCCCAGCACGACCCCCTACACTGCCCGAACACCACTGCACTGCCCTAAACCCTGAAACACCAGCCCCAGCACGACCCCCTACACTGCCCGAACACCACTGCACTGCCCTAAACCCTGAAACACCACCCCCAGCATGACCCCCTACACTGCCCGAACACCACTGCACTGCCCTAAACCCTGAAACACCAGCCCCAGCACAACCCCCTACACTGCCCGAACACCACTGCACTGCCCTAAACCCTGAAACACCAGCCCCAGCACGACCGCCTACACTGCCCGAACACCACTGCACTGCCCTAAACCCTGAAACACCAGCCCCAGCACGACCCCCTACACTGCCCGAACACCACTGCACTGCCCTAAACCCTGAAACACCAGCCCCTGCAAGACCCCCTACACTGCCCGAACACCACTGCACTGCCCTAAACCCTGAAACACCACCCCCAGCATGACCCCCTACACTGCCCGAACACCACTGCACTAAACCCTGAAACACCACCCCCAGCAAGACCACCTACACTGGCCGAACACCACTGCACTGCCCTAAACCCTGAAACACCACCCCCTGCATGACCCCCTACACTGCCCAAACACCACTGCACTGCCCTAAACCCTGAAACACCACCCCTCAGCACGACACCCTACACTGCCCGAAGACCACTGCACTGCCCTAAACCCTGAAACACCACCCCCAGCATGACCCCCTACACTGCCCAAACACCACTGCACTGCCCTAAACCCTGAAACACCACCCCCTGCACGACCCCCTACACTGCCCGAACACCACTGCACTGCCCTAAACCCTGAAACACCACCCCCAGCACAACCCCCTACACTGCCCAAACACCACTGCACTGCCCTAAACCCTGAAACATCACCCCCAGCAAGACCCCCTACACTGCCCGAACACCACTGCCCTAAACCCTGAAACACCACCCCCAGCAAGACCCGCTACACTGCCCGAACACCACTGCACTGCCCTAAACCCTGAAACACCACCTCCAGCACAACCCCCTACACTGCCTGAACACCACTGCACTGCCCTAAACCCTGAAACACTAGCCCCAGCACGACCCCCTACACTGCCCGAACACCACTGCACTGCCCTAAACCCTGAAACACCACCCCCAGCATGACCCCCTACACTGCCCGAACACCACTGCACTGCCCTAAACCCTGAAACACCAGCCCCAGCACAACCCCGTACACTGCCCGAACACCACTGCACTGCCCTAAACCCTGAAACACCAGCCCCAGCACGACCGCCTACACTGCCCGAACACCACTGCACTGCCCTAAACCCTGAAACACCAGCCCCAGCACGACCCCCTACACTGCCCGAACACCACTGCACTGCCCTAAACCCTCAAACACCAGGCCCAGCATGACCCCCTACACTGCCCGAACACCACTGCACTGCCCTAAACCCTGAAACACCAGCCCCTGCAAGACCCCCTACACTGCCCGAACACCACTGCACTGCCCTAAACCCTGAAACACCACCCCCAGCATGACCCCCTACACTGCCCGAACACCACTGCACCTAAACCCTGAAACACCACCCCCAGCAAGACCACCTACACTGGCCGAACACCACTGCACTGCCCTAAACCCTGAAACACCACCCCCTGCATGACCCCCTACACTGCCCAAACACCACTGCACTGCCCTAAACCCTGAAACACCACCCCCAGCACGACCCCCTACACTGCCCGAACACCACTGCACTACCCTAAACCCTGAAATACCACCCCCAGCACGACCCCCTACACTGCCCGAGCACCACTGCACTGCCCTAAACCCTGAAACACCAGCCCCAGCACGACCCCCTACACTGCCCGAACACCACTGCACTGCCCTAAACCCTGAAACACCAGCCCCAGCACGACCGCCTACACTGCCCGAACACCACTGCACTGCCCTAAACCCTGAAACACCAGCCCCAGCACGACCCCCTACACTGCCCGAACACCACTGCACTGCCCTAAACCGTGAAACACCAGCCTCAGCACGACCCCCTACACTGCCCGAACACCACTGCACTGCCCTAAACCCTGAAACACCACCCCCAACACGACCCCCTACACTGCCCGAACACCACTGCACTGCCCTAAACTCTGAAACACCACCCCCTGCATGACCCCCTACACTGCCCGAACACTACTGCACTACCCTAAACCCTGAAACACCATCCCCAGCACGACCCCCTACACTGCACGAACACCAGTGCACTGCCCTAAACCCTGAAACACTACCCCCAGCAAGACCCCCTACACTGCCCGAACACCACTGCACTGCCCTAAACCCTGAAACATCACCCCCAGCAAGACCCCCTACACTGCCCGAACACCACTGCCCTAAACCCTGAAACACGACCCCCAGCAAGACCCCCTACACTGCCCGAACACCACTGCACTGCCCTAAACCCTGAAACACCAGCCCCAGCACGACACCCTACACTGCCCGAACACCACTGCACTGCCCTAAACCCTGAAACACCACCTCCTGCATGACCCCCTACACTGCCCGAACACCACTGCACTGCCCTAAACCCTGAAACACCACCCCCAGCACGACGCCCTACACTGCCCGAACACCACTGCACTGCCCTAAATCCTGAAACACCACCCCCTGCACGATCCCCTACACTGCACGAACACCACTGCCCTAAACCCTGAAACACCACCCCCAGCAAGACCCCCTAAACTGCCCGAACACCACTGCACTGACTTAAACCCTGAAACATCACCCCCAGCACGACCCCCTACACTGCCCGAACACCACTGCTCTGCCCAAAACCCTGAAACACCAGCCCCAGCACGACCCCCTACACTGCCCGAACACCACTGCACTGCCCTAAACCCAGAAACACCAGCCCCAGCACGACCCCCTACACTGCCCGAACACCACTGCACTGCCCTAAACCCTGAAACACCACCCCCAGCATGACCCCCTACACTGCCCGAACACCACTGCACTGCCCTAAACCCTGAAACACCAGCCCCAGCACAACCCCGTACACTGCCCGAACACCACTGCACTGCCCTAAACCCTGAAACACCAGCCCCAGCACGACCGCCTACACTGCCCGAAAACCACTGCACTGCCCTAAACCCTGAAACACCAGCCCCAGCACGACCCCCTACACTGCCCGAACACCACTGCACTGCCCTAAACCCTCAAACACCAGGCCCAGCATGACCCCCTACACTGCCCGAACACCACTGCACTGCCCTAAACCCTGAAACACCAGCCCCTGCAACACCCCCTACACTGCCCGAACACCACTGCACTGCCCTAAACCCTGAAACACCACCCCCAGCATGACCCCCTACACTGCCCGAACACCACTGCACTAAACCCTGAAACACCACCCCCAGCAAGACCACCTACACTGGCCGAACACCACTGCACTGCCCTAAACCCTGAAACACCACCCCCTGCATGACCCCCTACACTGCCCAAACACCACTGCACTGCCCTAAACCCTGAAACACCACCCCACAGCACGACACCCTACACTGCCCGAACACCACTGCACTGCCCTAAACCCTGAAACACCACCCCCAGCACGACCCCCTACACTGCCCAAACACCACTGCACTGCCCTAAACCCTGAAACACCACCCCCTGCACGACCCCCTACACTGCCGGAACACCACTGCACTGCCCTAAACCCTGAAACACCACCCCCAGCACAACCCCCTACACTGCCCAAACACCACTGCACTGCCCTAAACCCTGAAACATCACCCCCAGCAAGACCCCCTACACTGCCTGAACACCACTGCCCTAAACCCTGAAACACCACCCCCAGCAAGACCCGCTACACTGCCCGAACACCACTGCACTGCCCTAAACCCTGAAACACCACCTCCAGCACAACCCCCTACACTGCCTGAACACCATTGCTCTGCCCTAAACCCTGAAACACTAGCCCCAGCACGACCCCCTACACTGCCCGAACACCACTGCACTGCCCTAAACCCTGAAACACCACCCCCAGCATGACCCCCTACACTGCCCGAACACCACTGCACTAAACCCTGAAACACCACCCCCAGCAAGACCACCTACACTGGCCGAACACCACTGCACTGCCCTAAACCCTGAAACACCACCCCCGGCACGACCCCCTACACTGCCCAAACACCACTGCACTGCCCTAAACCCTGAAACACCACCCCTCAGCACGACCCCCTACACTGCCCGAACACCACTGCACTGCCCTAAACCCTGAAACACCACCCCCAGCACGACCCCCTACACTGCCCAAACACCACTGCACTACCCTAAACCCTGAAACACCACCCCCTGCATGACCCCCTACACTGCCGGAACACCACTGCACTGCCCTAAACCCTGAAACACCACCCCCAGCACGACCCGCTACACTGCCCGAACACCACTGCACTGCCCTAAACCCTGAAACACCACCTCCAGTACAACCCCCTACACTGCCTGAACACCATTGCTCTGCCCTAAACCCTGAAACACTAGCCCCAGCACGACCCCCTACACTGCCCGAACACCACTGCACTGCCCTAAACCCTGAAACACCACCCCCAGCACGACCCTCTACACTGCCCGAACACCACTGCACTGCCCTAAACCCTGAAACACCAGCCCCAGCAAGACCCCCTACACTGCCCGAACACCACTGCACTGCCCTAGACTCTGAAACACCATCCCCAGCAAGACCCCCTACACTGCCCGAATACCACTGCACTGCCCTAAACCCTGAAACACCAGCCCCAGCATGATCCCCTACACTGCCCGAACACCACTGCACTTCCCTAAACCCTGAAACACCAGCCCCAGCACCACCACCTACACTGCCCGAACACCACTGCACTGCCCTAAACCCTGAAACACCTGCCCCAGCACCACCCCCTACACTGCCTGAATACCACTGCACTGCCCTAAACCCTGAAACACCAGCCCCAGCACGACCCACTACACTGCCCGAACACCACTGCACTGCCCTAAACCCTGAAACACCAGCCCCAGCATGACCCCCTACACTGCCCGAACACCACTGCACTGCCCTAAACCCTGAAACACCACCCCCTGCACGACCCCCTACACTGCCCGAACACCACTGCACTGCCCTAAACCCTGAAACACCACCCCCTGCACCACCCCCTACACTGCCCGAACACCACTGCACTGCCCTAAACCCTGAAACACCACCCCCTGCACCGCCCCCTACACTGCCCGAACACCACTGCACTGCCCCAAACCCTGAAACACCACCCCCAGCACGT
The DNA here is from genome assembly GCA_963921515.1 of Calotriton arnoldi. NCBI lineage: Eukaryota > Metazoa > Chordata > Amphibia > Caudata > Salamandridae > Calotriton > Calotriton arnoldi. The sequence continues at coordinate 4,116 of CAWUFW010028877.1, read as the reverse complement.
CCCCCTACACTGCCCGAACACCACTGCCCTAAACCCTGAAACACCACCCCCTGCACGACCCCTACACTGCCCGAACACCAATGCACTGCCCTAAACCCTGAAACACCACCCCCAGCACGACCCCCTACACTGCCCGAACACCTGTGCACTGCCCTAAACCCTGAAACATCACCCCCAGCAAGACCCCCTACACTGCCCGAACACCACTGCCCTAAACCCTGAAACACCACCCCCAGCACAACCCCCTAAACTGCCCAAACACCACTGCACTGCCCTAAACCCTGAAACACCACCCCCAGCATGACCCCCTAAACTGCCCGAACACCACTGCTCTGCCCAAAACCCTGAAACACCAGCCCCAGCACGACCCCCTACACTGCCCGAACACCACTGCACTGCCCTAAACCCTGAAACACCAGCCCCAGCACGACCCCCTACACTGCCCGAACACCACTGCACTACCCTAAACCCTGAAATACCACCCCCAGCACGACCCCCTACACTGCCCGAGCACCACTGCACTGCCCTAAACCCTGAAACACCAGCCCCAGCACGACCCCCTACACTGCCCGAACACCACTGCACTGCCCTAAACCCTGAAACACCAGCCCCAGCACGACCGCCTACACTGCCCGAACACCACTGCACTGCCCTAAACCCTGAAACACCAGCCCCAGCACGACCCCCTACACTGCACGAACACCAGTGCACTGCCCTAAACCCTGAAACACTACCCCCAGCAAGACCCCCTACACTGCCCGAACACCACTGCACTGCCCTAAACCCTGAAACATCACCCCCAGCAAGACCCCCTACACTGCCCGAACACCACTGCCCTAAACCCTGAAACACGACCCCCAGCAAGACCCCCAACACTGCCCGAACACCACTGCACTGCCCTAAACCCTGAAACACCAGCCGCAGCACGACACCCTACACTGCCCGAACACCACTGCACTGCACTGCCCTAAACCCTGAAACACCACCTCCTGCATGACCCCCTACACTGCCCGAACACCACTGCACTGCCCTAAACCCTGAAACGACACCCCCAGCACGACACCCTACACTGCCCGAACACCACTGCACTGCCCTAAATCCTGAAACACCACCCCCTGCACGACCCCCTACACTGCACGAACACCACTGCCCTAAACCCTGAAACACCACCCCCAGCAGGACCCCCTACACTGCCCGAACACCACAGCACTGACTTAAACCCTGAAACACCACCCCAGCACGACCCCCTACACTGCCCGAACACCACTGCTCTGCCCAAAACCCTGAAACACCAGCCCCAGCACGACCCCCTACACTGCCCTAACACCACTGCACTGCCCTAAACCCAGAAACACCAGCCCCAGCACGACCCCCTACACTGCCCGAACACCACTGCACTGCCCTAAACCCTGAAACACCACCCCCAGCACGACCCCCTACACTGCCCGAACACCACTGCACTGCCCTAAACCCTGAAACACCAGCCCCAGCACAACCCCGTACACTGCCCGAACACCACTGCACTGCCCTAAACCCTGAAACACCAGCCCCAGCACGACCGCCTACACTGCCCGAAAACCACTGCACTGCCCTAAACCCTGAAACACCAGCCCCAGCACGACCCCCTACACTGCCCGAACACCACTGCACTGCCCTAAACCCTGAAACACCAGGCCCAGCATGACCCCCTACACTGCCCGAACACCACTGCACTGCCCTAAACCCTGAAACACCAGCCCCTGCAAGACCCCCTACACTGCCCGAACACCACTGCACTGCCCTAAACCCTGAAACACCACCCCCAGCACGACCCCCTACACTGCCCGAACACCACTGCACTAAACCCTGAAACACCACCCCCAACAAGACCACCTACACTGGCCGAACACCACTGCACTGCCCTAAACCCTGAAACACCAGCCCCAGCACGACACCCTACACTGCCCGAACACCACTGCACTGCCCTAAACCCTGAAACACCACCTCCTGCATGACCCCCTACACTGCCCAAACACCACTGCACTGCCCTAAACCCTGAAACACCACCCCCAGCACGACGCCCTACACTGCCCGAACACCACTGCACTGCCCTAAATCCTGAAACACCACCCCCTGCACGACCCCCTACACTGCACGAACACCACTGCCCTAAACCCTGAAACACCACCCCCAGCAGGACCCCCTACACTGCCCGAACACCACTGCACTGACTTAAACCCTGAAACATCACCCCCAGCACGACCCCCTACACTGCCCGAACACCACTGCTCTGCCCAAAACCCTGAAACACCAGCCCCAGCACGACCCCCTACACTGCCCGAACACCACTGCACTGCCCTAAACCCAGAAACACCAGCCCCAGCACGACCCCCTACACTGCCCGAACACCACTGCACTGCCCTAAACCCTGAAACACCACCCCCAGCACGACCCCCTACACTGCCCGAACACCACTGCACTGCCCTAAACCCTGAAACACCAGCCCCAGCACAACCCCGTACACTGCCCGAACACCACTGCACTGCCCTAAACCCTGAAACACCAGCCCCAGCACGACCGCCTACACTGCCCGAACACCACTGCACTGCCCTAAACCCTGAAACACCAGCCCCAGCACGACCCCCTACACTGCCCGAACACCACTGCACTGCCCTAAACCCTGAAACACCAGGCCCAGCATGACCCCCTACACTGCCCGAACACCACTGCACTGCCCTAAACCCTGAAACACCAGCCCCTGCAAGACCCCCTACACTGCCCGAACACCACTGCACTGCCCTAAACCCTGAAACACCACCCCCAGCACGACCCCCTACACTGCCCGAACACCACTGCACTAAACCCTGAAACACCACCCCCAGCAAGACCACCTACACTGGCCGAACACCACTGCACTGCCCTAAACCCTGAAACACCACCCCCTGCATGACCCCCTACACTGCCCAAACACCACTGCACTGCCCTAAACCCTGAAACACCACCCCTCAGCACGACACCCTACACTGCCCGAACACCACTGCACTGCCCTAAACCCTGAAACACCACCCCCAGCACGACCCCCTACACTTCCCAAACACCACTGCACTGCCCTAAACCCTGAAACACCACCCCCTGCACGACCCCCTACACTGCCGGAACACCACTGCACTGCCCTAAACCCTGAAACACCACTCCCAGCACGACCCCCTACACTGCCCGAACACCACTGCACTGCCCTAAACTCTGAAACATCACCCCCAGCAAGACCCCCTACACTGCCTGAACACCACTGCCCTAAACCCTGAAACACCACCCCCAGCAAGACCCGCTACACTGCCCGAACACCACTGCACTGCCCTAAACCCTGAAACACCACCTCCAGCACAACCCCCTACACTGCCTGAACACCATTGCTCTGCCCTAAACCCTGAAACACTAGCCCCAGCACGACCCCCTACACTGCCCGAACACCACTGCACTGCCCTAAACCCTGAAACACCACCCCCAGCACGACCCCCTACACTGCCCGAACACCACTGCACTGCCCTAAACCCTGAAACACCAGCAAGACCCCCTACACTGCCCGAACACCACTGCACTGCCCTAGACTCTGAAACACCAGCCCCAGCAAGACCCCCTACACTGCCCGAACACCACTGCACTGCCCTAAACCCTGAAACACCAGCCCCAGCATGACCCCCTACACTGCCCGAACACCACTGCACTGCCCTAAACCCTGAAACACCAGCCCCAGCACCACCACCTACACTGCCCGAACACCACTGCACTGCCCTAAACCCTGAAACACCAGCCCCAGCACAACCCCCTACACTGCACAAACACCACTGCACTTCCCTAAACCCTGAAACACCAGCCCGCACGACCCACTACACTCCCCGAACACCACTGTACTGCCCTAAACCCTGAAACACCAGCCCCAGCATGACCCCCTACACTGTCCGAACACCACTGCACTGCCCTAAACCCTGAAACACCAGCCCCAGCACGACCCACTACACTGCCCGAACACCACTGTACTGCCCTAAACCCTGAAACACCACCCCCTGCACCGCCCCCTACACTGCCCGAACACCACTGCACTGCCCTAAACCCTGAAACACCACCCCCAGCACGACC
>CAWUFW010028876.1:0-20300 GCA_963921515.1 Calotriton arnoldi | reverse complement strand
AGTAGGAAAAGGGCGTACGTGTCTAACAAAGAGTGAACATAATAGGAGTGATTGAGACACTCTGTAAACCGCTCCCCCTTCCACAGGCCTCAATAATATTTAATTCACAGTGTCACAATTTCAGAATTGAAACATTTTTGACATTAATTATTTAAAATCATTTATCTTAAACAGCTAGCAACCATCGGCAAAACCTTTAGTCCTTGCTGGTTTTAAGTGTATGCAAAAGGAACAATTGATGAACAGAATGCTGAACAATGTCAAACCTTCATCCCCAATACAGAGATCTAGGCCTAAATCCATCTTTTTTTGCTCATCATACCATTCCAGTTTGGACCCAGCCATATGCAAATAAGTCTTGACCCTGCTCCCCATGGGAACAGTCCAGCCCGAACTGCCAGGTCAGGTCCTCCATGGACTGGAAACAAGCATTCTGGACCAGTTTCTGGGTATCACCACTCATCAACCAGACTAGCTTGATTCCACTGGCATGGTGAGTACAGGACCCAAGTCTGGGCATACCCATCCCACTCGGGGTGAAAAATTCCAAAAGAACAATTGATGGACGGAATGCTGAACAATGACAAACATTCACCCCCAGTACAGAAATCTGGGCCTAAATCCATTGTTTTATTGCTCACCATACCATTCCAGTTTGGACCCAGCCGTTTGCAAATCAGTCTTGACCCTGCTTCCCATGGGAACAGTCCAGCCCGAACTGCCAGGCAAGATCCTCCCTGGACCAGAAACAAGCATCCTGGGACTGTTTCGGGGTATCAACCCTCATCAGCCAGGCTAGCTTGGCTCTAGTGGCATGGTGAGCACTGGACCCTAAGGGCCTGATTACGAGTTTGGCAGTCCGGGCACTGCTGTCCTTGAAAGGGTTGGCAGTGACCACAATGCCCTTGGTCTGACCATGTTGGGGTCCCTCGCTAACACCCTGATAGCCCAGGGTTGTCCCAAAATAGGAAATGCCAAACTCTTCAACAATGGTAAGGCCATCAAATGGGGTTGGGTGAAAGGCACCCCAAACTTGTGGAGGAAGTGAACTCTATGGCGCCACAGAGCGTGCCCACTGTCTTTAAAAGGCAGCGCCGTTCTGTGTTTGGAGAAGGTTCTTTGCTAGAGACGGGCGTTGCAGCAGCATTAAGTGCACTCCACTGACCCCTGGGCCGAGATGGCCTGGCTTGCTGCCTGGCATGATGCCTGAGTGAGAGAGCACTAGCAGCACTGAGGCCACAATTAGTGGGAGAACAGACAGCAGAATGACCTGCTGCAGCAGCTGCCAGCACTGAACACAGGTCGACTAACAGCACTGAGCCCCTCACAGTTTTACAGAGCCTCTGCCCTGCCTTCTATAGCTCAGCATGGCAATGCTAACATTCGCAGCGCTGAAGGGAGGCAAAATGTAACTGAGCACATCAACTATTACTGCTAGAGACCACTCCGACAGCTCCACCATTTCCCTGTGGTAAGTGGCCAGTCCAGAAGATAGCTGTGAAGTGCTGCTGTATTAGTACTGGCTGTAACCCAAAGAGGTGGCCAGTGGCAGTCCAGTACCTGGTCCCAGGTTCTTATTCTTGTGGTAGGAGTGTGATATCAGCAGACTGAGCAGCATTTCTGCAGCATTTGAGCAGTCCCGGCCTGATTAGAGCATCTTGTTATTGTGGTGTAGAGAGAGGTCATTATAAGGGCAGAGCCCTTGACTAGCCAGCCCAGTTGGTAGAGTGGCCCGTCCAGCCCTGGAGCTTATCACTCTGTTGGGCAGGAGGCCTTAAGTTACTCATGAGATGACATTTGTGTCAAAGTGTGGCTCTGAGTGTCACAAAGCACCAAGGAGTGTGATATGGGCGATCCCCAGCGGCTGCCTGTTGTGTGCTTCAAATGATTTGTAACACTGTGAGTACTGACAGGGACGTTTTAGGGATTTTGGGGGCCGCGGCCAAATGTATTTTGGGGGCCCCTGTTCGGAAAGGCTTTGATTTTATGATCCAGTTTCAGCTCTTTCATGCCGTCCTTGGTCACATTCTAAATGTGTGCACATCTGATATTCAGGGATAGTGATGTGTGTTTTCAGTATTGTATCACAGCAGCAGCTCACTAATATTACTGCAAATAATCTCTGTCACACCCTCCCATTTCTCATATGTGAGGTTCTGTATTCATCTAAAAGAAACTTTTTATATAGATGTTGCATGAGACATAAACACATTTTAACTGCAAAATGTCTGTAATAGACTCTCACACATTACAAATCAATGATAGAAAAACGCTACTTCCAACGATCTGTTTAAAGATTATTAAAGGTCATCAGGGCAAGACTCTGTCCAGAACAGAGCTATCAGAGGTCCCCTGAAAGGCTGGGGCCCTGGCCTGAGCCCACTCAGGCCATGCCTTAAAATGTCTCTGAGTTCTGACTTTGTATACTAAGCTTTGTTGTTTTCTCTTTCCTTTCACACAGTATAGGCATATTATTATTATTAAATTAAATTTGTAAGGCGCGGCAGCTACCCAAGAAGGGTTTCCCGGCGCCGGAGCGGAGCAGAAGAAAGTAACGCAGCTTAATTAGGTTACTGGTTGAAAAGCCAAGTCTTAAGAGATTTGCGAAATAGTGTGTATACCGTTTCGTTTCGAATGGCTATGGGAAGTGAGTTCCATAGTGAGGGACCGAGGTATGCGAACGATCTACCTCCCATCCGAGACAGTTTGACTCTGGGCACTGAGAAATTCTCTTGATTGGATGAGCGAAGGCACCGGGAAGGCACATAGGGGGTGACCAGAGACTGCAGATATTGTGGGGCAACTCCGGTTTTGATTTTAAACATGTAACTCAGGGCTTTGAACTTGATTCGGTTTTCAACCCTGAGCCAGTGTAGGTCCCGCAGATGACTAGAGACGGAGGTGGCTCTAGGGACTCTGCAGAGTAGTCTCGCCGCAGAGTTCTGCACCATCTGCAGGCTACGAGTCACTTCCTTGTTGGATCCGAGGTAGAGAACGTTACCGTAATCCAGTCTCGAGGTAATAAGAGCCTGGACTACTGTTCTCTGAGTGGACTCGGGCAGCATCCAGATGATCTTTTTTAGCCACTTCAAGATGGTAAAACAAGTTGCGGTTACCTTGACTGCCTGATGGTGCATAGTGAGCGAGTCATTTATGATGACACCTAAGTTGCGGACTTGACTAGAGGGCTGAGGGAGTACTCCCATTTCACCAGGCCAGTGTTGTGGGCCCCAAAGATCTTTGTTTTTGCCAAGAATCAGGACCTCAGTTTTCTCTCCGTTGAGCTTAAGGTAATTCTTTTGCATCCATGATGCAATATTACCCAGGCCAAGCTGCAGGGGGGAGGACCCAGCCGCACTTCCCATGGAGAGAGAAAAAATGATCTGGGAGTCGTCAGCGTAGGAAAACAGGGACAGCCCTGCCTCTTCCGCGACGTCGGCTATAGGTCTCACGTATAGGTTGAAGAGTAAAGGGCTAAGAATGGAGCCCTGAGGTACCCCATAGGGTGAGGGATGGGTGTCAGAGCTGGATATAGAGGAAAGGACTTGAAAGGTACGGTTGGCAAGAAAGGAAACAAGCCAGTTCAAGGCTGGGCCGCTGATGCCTAAAGATCTTAACGTTTTTACTATTATAATGTGGGATACTGTGTCGAAGGCCGCGCTCAGGTCAAGTAGAATGAGGGCGACCGTATCACCAGCGTCCAGATGGCGCCGCAGTCTTTCCGTTACCCCCAATAAAGTTGTTTCTGTGGAAAAGCCAGCTCTGAAACCAGATTGTGATGAATGAAGGAGTTTATTGGTTTCGACGAAGTTTGAGAGCTGAAAGTGGATGTGTTTCTCTAAGATTTTGGAAAAGATAGGTAGTAAGGAGATTGGCCGATAATTGGAGGGTAAGTCGGGGTCGGCGTTCGCCTTTTTTAAGAGAGGGATCACCATGGCGTGCTTCCAGTCTTGAGGAACTGTAGCTTCCAGTAGGGAGGTATTTAAAAGGTCCATAATGGCAAGCAGAGATGGTAACTCAAGCTGCTTAAGCACAGAGATAGGCAGTGGGTCCTTAGGTGATCCAGATTTGACACTATCTAAGAGTTTTTTAAAGGAGGCTGCATTTAGTAAGGGCCAGGTGTCCAGGTTGTTGGAGTGGGCGCAAGAACCCATATTCTGATCATGATGGGGTGAGTCCGCTACGGGTAGTGCAAGTGCGGTTAGTGGGGGGCTAGTAGAATGCACAGGAGAGAGATTGTCGCATTGAGAGCACGCAATATCCAAGTAAATTTTTTTGACTTTCTGGACGAAAAAGGACGCAAGGTCCTCACATTGACGTTTGTTAAGTGGGGGGGGCCTAGCGAGGGTGGCAGAACCAGCAAGCTCCTTTACCATGCTAAAAAGTGTTTTTGAGAAGTTTAAGGCGTCAGAGATAGTTGTTGAAACATGTTCCGCACGGGCGGATTTACAGAGATTGTGGTAAATCTTTTTGGCCTTTTTATAAATAATTTTAGATTCAGGAGCATAGTTCCTTCTCCATCTATGGTCCAACGCTTTACATTTTGCTTTCTCTATTTTGAGAGTGTCAGTAAACCATGGCGCTGGGGGGCGATGATAATGGACCCTTTTTTCCGAAAGTGGAAGACAGATGTATATGGCGTCAAGGAGCCATTTTTGCACAATGTTAGAAAGCGTATTCACCCTATCTTTGGTGATGGGCAAGTTAGAACACAAGATTTTGTTTAAGGCAGTCCGGTCAAGTTTTTTCCAATCTCTTGTTAATGTCCTTGAGTTAGGAGTAGTGAACACATAGTTGTTAGCGGGTACCAGATTGAACCTGGTAATAAAGTGGTCCGACCAACAAAGGGGGAGCGCAGAGGAGCAGCTAATGCTGGGTAGGTTGGAAAGGATAGGATCAAGTAAGTGACCTGCCTCGTGCGTGGGGCCAGAATTGAGTAAGTTTATGTTTAAGCTAGCCAAATCAGAGATGAAATTTGTACTGATTTTACAGGCTGAGTCGTCCAGGTGTAAATTTAAATCGCCCAAAATTGAGAAATTGGCAGAGCTCATAAGTAGGGAGGTTATAAGACTAGGAAAAGAAGAGGCCCAATGAGCGGAGGACCCGGGGGGGGGGGGCGGTAAACAAGTATCCCAGAGAGGGTGAAATTCGGGGTTAAGGCCAGTTTGAATAATGCTGCTTCACAATTCGTGAATGTTAAAGGCTCGAATTTACACTGGAAATCCTTTTTAAAGATGATGGCTATGCCCCCACCTGTTTTGTGGCACCTGTCCTTCCTGACTATAGCGTAGTTAGGGGGCAGGGCGGCAGCTACATCTGGGCCGGAACTCTCATGCAGCCATGTTTCCGTGAGGAATAAGGCATCAGGTTGGTCATTGACCAGGAGTTCAAATATATCGGTTTTATGCTTCGGAAGGGACCGGCAATTGGTGCTAAGGAAGGAGAATTCCTTTAGGGTAGAGGCGACTAATTTATTATTATTTAAATTGCCCTTAGGAGAGGTTGAGGGTCTCTGGGTTGTGTCAAAAGAGAGACCACAACATAGGCAGATATCCTTCCTGTTGCCTAGATGTAATAATGTACAATCAAGGAGGGGGGCAGAACGATAAGCCATTAATTGGCTTGATAAATAAACAAGTCTGTGCGCCCCCCTTGGACCAGGGTTCGTGGCCCCTGGTCCCGGTCGGGCGCAGACGGGCTTGCCTTTGGCGCGCCCGCTGCGCGCGTCCGCTGCGCGCTCCGTGGTCCATACAAATCCCAGCATGCAACCTACACCTGGTTAAAGAAAACATGACTTGTGAACATGTCCAGGCACATTCTTTCCTGAAGGGGATTGCAGTCTGTTTCCTCAATACAGTACTTTAATTTATGAAGCTGCAGGCTGCGGCTCACCTTGATCACGATGGGCCAGTGCGAAAATGCCCTGGTTAATGCAATCATTTAAGATGTCTGTCTCCGTAACCAGAGAGAAAAGGCAGGCTCAAAGGGAATAGTGGCTTGTATTTTTTATAGTGCTACAGGGTACCAGTCTGTAACAGAAAGCGCTGTTAATATGCACGTATTACTCACCCTATAAGATTGGCTGCCACAAAATGTGCAGGGATTGTGCAGTGATAGTGTTTAATATAATAAATAAAGTGGTTAGAAAAGATATATTTTCGTTAATACACTGTCAGAGTGCAACTAATGCAAGCCCTGTAATAAGTGTCTATTAAAAGGAGGCACTCCAGAACTCGGCTGGTAACATACCCTTACATTACCTCTCAAAAAGAATAAATATTTGTCACCACCATGAAGGTTCAAGTGACTCCATACAACCATCACCAGATTTTACAGTACAATCAGCTTACAAAGGGGCAGGAGGTCAGTGACCTTCCATTTCAAGTAATATACCGCCGTTTTTAGGGCTTCTTGTTGCTGAAAAGGGAGTCATTTCTGATATTTATCCATTTCCAAGGAATTCATTGCTTAGTTTTACTTGTGAAAAAGTGTCAATCTAAGTGACATTGAATGTTACTCAAATGTGTGCTGAAACCATTGAAATGTCACATATAAGCGATCTGAAAACGAGGCAGCAGTGGGTTTAGCCCGACCTCAGGGCAGCTCATCTGCAGCCGACCGCTGTGGGGAAACTCGTCACCACTTCACACGATTCGAGCTCTTTCTCTGTGCCCGCGACCTTTGTGTAGGTGCCAGAGATCTGAAGCTAGGAAGCCACAAGCCGCAAGTGTACAAGACAGGTCTAGAGAGTTTCTAAGAAATCGCTGCTGCATCACTTCCGTTTCAGAGCCCACGGGTCGGATCCCGTCTTATACCTGAGAGGGCCGAGCTCCTGGCTGTGCATCAGCTGATCTCGAGCTCCCAGGTCCTCATATTTAAAGGGAATTGTCCCCTGCCTTCCGTGAGAAAGATGCAGGGCTTTGCTGCTGAGGAGGCCAGGATGCTGCTGCCGCTGGCTCTTGCGTGGATCTGTCTCCTCTCCCAAGCACATGGAGGTGAGTTGAGATCAGTATAGTAAATTAAAGATGGGCGAGCCGCTGAGGACTCGAGTCTGGTCGAGCCAGAATATCTGGCTCTGGGGTGGCCCATGGACCACTAGGAGCCGAAACCGAGCTGAGCGGAGAAACTGCATATTCTGCCTGCTATGCATCCCTTCTGCATCCTTTTCACGTGCATCATTCCACAAGCCCCCATGGGTGCCAGTGGCGCAGGCCATAACCTCTGCTGCCTCATCCAAGGGGAGGAAAGGGTCTTCGTGTAGGAGGGCTGATATCCTGGTAGGTTGGACGGAGAGATAAAGTGAGAGCAAGAAACACAGAAGGAGAATCATAGAGAAGGAGAAGGGTGGTGGGGGGTCGCAAGACGTAGAGATGCATTAGTAGTGAGAGAAAAAAGCGAGAGATGGTACTAGAGAAGAGATAAAGAAAGAGCTGGAGAAGGAAGAAAACCGGTATGAAGACCGAAATTTATGACAGAAAGAACAGAGGATAGAGTACGAGAGAAAGATAAACAAAGAGAGAAGGTGGTAGAGAGTGAGAGGTTACAAGAGATGAAAGGAAGAAATATAAAGCAGTAGCAAGATGGAGGGGTTTGAGTATGTATTGTTGTTTTAGGATATTTAAAATGGTCTATTTTTATGAATTGGGTAATGTGTGTAATATTTCCATAAGAATTTATTTCTTGGAAATAAAGTATTTTGAATTGACTTGAGGGGCTTGAGAGAAAGCAAGAGGCTACCCACATTACCAATTTCCGGCTCAGCTCTTAGGGCCAAGTTGGACCGTTACCTCGGCTTGCCACATTAACTCTGGCTAGACACATTGCTTCAAAAACAATCCTGTATTTTTTAAGATCTAACACTTTGTGCACTAAGGAATTGTGATAATAGATGCTACTGCTGCCAGGTTGTACTCCACGCATTGTATCGTCCTCGAAGTGAGTTTGCCTCAGCCAGATTTGAGCCTGTATCTACCTCTGGTTACAGACTTCTTTCTGCAGCAGGCACATTAACCTAACCTGCTATGCCATCCATGTATAACCTATACACTGCAGGGCTGCTCTTCCGAACAAAACATGGCCAGAACCTTGGAAAGTGACAAATGGTTTCTGACTGTCTCTCTCTTTCGAACTCTGGGCCTCATCTAGAGTTTTGGGGACTGGTTACCAGGCCCGGCTCCAGGAACTTTTATTTGGGTGGGCCAAGGGTGCATTCGGGTGGGCCACTGCGGGCCCGATTTGTCACTTATATGTCTAGCCAGGCCTACTTCTGGGCCCTCCTTTATCTCTCCTTAGTCTTACATGGCCCAGTAAAACGCACTCTTTTCCAAATCTCTTTCTAAATGTTATCACTCTCAAAAAGTGTTTTTTTTCCATGTAATGTCCCTTTGATGGGAAGAGGAGGTTTCTAAGGTCGGAGTATCAGGCAAGTGACACTACTCGGGCACCCTCTGTGCGAGCCTTCAGGGAGGATCCCTCTTCATTACTACCTCCACCTCACCCCTGACTCTGCAGCGCACTCCCTTACAGGCTTGATTATCCACTTTTCTACCACCCCTATCCAGTGCATCTTATCTCACAGCTGACCTTGGGCCCCAGCCCCATATCAGCCACCATCCGGTTCCACTTTCATTATTCCCGGTAAAAAACATTAGTAAAATCACCTTCAAACTTGAAACATTGAATATAGCGGTAAATGTAATTAGCATGCACTTTAAAGTATGCTCCACAGTCGTCCTAATCACCCGACAGTTAATTAAATAAACGAAAACAGAAAGGCCAGGACAGAGCCGGCTTTAGTGCTGGTGCAAAAGTCTTTTTGGTGCCCCACCAATGACCTCTTTCTCCGTAGATACCTTTACTACCACCCTCCAACAGTGCCCTTCATCTCTCCATAGGCCCTCTCCCTCATGACCTCCTACTCAGACTCCCTCACTATCACCCTCCACCAGTGTCGCTCGTCTCTCCGTAGCTGCCCCCCACCCCATGACCTCCTCCTCGGATTCCCTCACTGCCACCTTCCACTAGTGCCCCTCATTTCTCCGTAGCCCCCCACCCCATGACCTACTCCTCGGATTCTCTCACTGCCACCCTCCACTAGTGCCCCTCATTCTCCGTAGCTCCCCCCTACCCCATGAACTCCTCCTTGACTTCCCTCACTGCCACCTTCCACTAGTGCCCCTCATCTCTCCGTAGTTCCCCCCCACCCCATGACCTCCTCCTCGGCTTCCCTCACTGCCACCCTCCACTAGTGCCCCTCATTCTCCGTAGCTCCCCCCCACCCCATTACCTCCTCCTCGGTTTCCCTCACTGCCACCCTCCACTAGTGCCCCTCATTCTCTGTAGCTCCCCCCACCCCATGACCTCCTCCTCTGCTTCCCTCACTGCCACCCTCCACTAGTGCCCCTCATTCTCCTTAGCTCCCCCCCACGACCTCCTTCTCGGATTCCCTCACTGCCACCCTCCACTAGTGCCCCTTATTCTCCGTAGCTCCCCCCCCACACCATGACCTCCTCGTATTACCTCACTGCCACCCTCCACTAGTGCCCCTCATCTCTCCGTAGTTCCCCCCACCCAATGACCTCTTCCTCGGATTCCCTCACTGCCACCCTCCACTAGTGACCCTCATTTCCCTGTAGTTCCCCCCACCCCCATGACCTCCTCCTCAGCTTCCCTCACTGCCACCCTCCACTAGTACCCCTCATTCTCCGTAGCTCCCCCCACCCCATGACCTCCTCCTCGGCTTCCCTCACTGCCACCCTTCACTAGTGCCCCTCATTCTCCGTAGCTCCCCCCCACCCCATGACCTCCTCCTCGGCTTCCCTCACTGCCACCCTCCACTAGTGCCCCATATTCTCCGTAGCTCCCCCACACCCCATGACCTCCTCCTCGGCTTCCCTCACTGCCACCTTCCACTAGTGACCCTCATCTCTCCGTAGTTCCCCCCACCCCATGACCACCTCCTTGGATTCTCTCACTGCCACCGTCCACTAGTGCCCCTCATTCTCCGTAGCTCCCGCCCCCCCATGACCTCCTCCTTGGCTTCCCTCACTGCCACCCTCCACTAATGCCCCTCATTCTCCGTAGCTCCCCCCCACCCCATGACCTCCTCCTCAGCTTCCCTCACTGTCACCCTCCACTAGTGCCCCTCATTCTCCGTAGCTCCCCCCACCCCATGACCTCCTCCTTGGCTTCCCTCACTGCCACCCTCCACTAGTGCCACTCATCTCTCCGTAGTTCCCCCTGCACCCCATGACCTCCTCCTCGGATTACCTCACTGCCACCCTCCACTAGCGCCCCTCATCTCTCCGTAGTTCCCCCACCCTATGACCTCCTCTCCAATTCCCTCACTGCCACCCTCCACTAGTGCCCCTCATCTCTCCGTAGCTCCACCCCATGACCTCCTCCTCGGATTCCCTCACTGCCACCCTCCACTAGTGCCCCTCATCTCTCTGTAGCTCCACCCCCACCCCATGACCTCCTCCTCGGATTCCCTCACTGCCACCCTCCACTAGTGCCCCTCATCTCTCCGTAGCTCCACCCCCCCACCCCATGACCTCCTCCTCGGCTTTCCTCACTGCCACCCTCCACTAGTGCCCCTCATCTCTCCGTAGCTCCCCCCCACCCCATGACCACCTCCTCGGATTCCCTCACTGCCACCCTCCACTAGTGCCCCTCAACTCTCTGTAGTTCCCTCACCCCATGACCTCCTCCTCGGAATCCCTCACTGCCAGCCTCCACCAGTGCCCCTCATCGCTCCATAGCCCCTCACCCCATGACCTCCTCCTCGGCTTACCTCACTGCCACCCTCCACTAGTGCCCCTCATCTCTCCGTTGCCCCTCTCTCATATGCATTTCATTTGTTGTATAGCGTTACTCATATCAGAGTAGGGTGTCACAGTACTTTACATCACGCACACATTATACAGAGACAATAAATCAGTCTACAGGGAATGTCACATAAGCCAATGAGGATTACAAGGTATAGAAATCACATGTCATCCATACTGGTGGGCAGTATATTTTACGAGGGTTTGGTCTGGAGAAGCACAAACTCAGGATTTAAAGAGTAGTCCATTGGTTGGGGGTTGGCTTTACAGATAAAAATGTAGAACTGCCCAAAGAAACTCTTTTTAGCAACATTCGAATAATGAAAGACTGGAGAAGTTCTAACGATATCACAACACAAAAAAGCGAAGTTTGTATGCAGCTGTTTGATGACAGTTCATAGGTCAAGTCTATTTTAGGATTGTAACTTCTGAACTGCAAGTAACACAAGGATCTCTGTGACAAAGGCAGTAACCCCCTGAGCTATCTACATAAAAATCAGTTTATCTGCATTTAAAAACTACCAACAGACAAATGATTGCTCTCCAGCAGGATCATAAATCACCAGTTATCTGAACATTTTTCATTGTTGTTGCACATCGGTGGCAGATTCACTGCGAGGGCCAAGGTTCATGTTTGGATGGGCCAGGCTCATGTTTGGGTGGGCCTGGCCCACCCGGCCCACCCGCTAGAACCGGGCCTGCTGGTTACTCTGTCGCAAACGTGATGCATATCGTCCGCCTTTTACAAATGTCTTAGGAGGTGCTTTAAATGGGCCGGGTCCCTCCGAGTCTCAAACCCGGAAGTAATTAAAAACAGACATTGAAACGGGTCTCTGTCAGGCTCTATAATCATGTTGTTTACTGCAAAGAAAAAAACACACTGATCTATATTTGAATAATGAATGTAAAAAACGTTTAAATAATCCAGGTCTGCAATTTGGTTTCTGCTTAGATTTCACATGTTTACTTAATATTGCATTCTCCAAAAGTTTTAGCTGTTTCCAGGATGTTGTGTTTCTATATCTGTTTTTTCGTTTAGCATATTACATTTGTATAGTGCATACTTTGAAATGAGTTGCTGCCATGAATTTATAACGAGCCACGAATGAGCGCTCTGGACTTGAGGCCGAAGGCACCGTGAGTTTCTCACAGTGGGTCAGAAAGGTGTTCGGAATAGATGGTCACCCAAACCTTGGCCAGTCTGCAGAGCAATGGTCAAGTAATCCAGTTGTAATTGTGATTCTGTTCAGATGTATGTGTGAAGGAGGTACACAGTTGTCAAAATATTAACAAGGCTAAAGTCAAAGAAAACGCAGTGCTTACAGGTGAGTAGGTGTGTTGTGTGTATGGGGGTGGTGAAGTGAAGGCGAAGCGAGTAAGTGCATTCAGGAGACAGTGAAAAGATGGTGCTGAAGAGGAAAGCTGCACTGTGTGATATTCAAATGGAGGACATATGGGTAGAAAAAGGGTGAACGTGTCTAACAAAGAGTGAACATAACAGGAGAGATTGAGACACTCTGTAAACCGCTCTCCCTTCCACAGGCCGCAATAATATTTAATTCACAGTCTCACAATTTCAGAATTGAAAAATTTTTTACATTAATTATTTAAAATCATTCACCCTATACAGCGAGCAACCATTGGCAAAGCCTTTTTTCCTTGCTGGTTTTAAGTGTATGCAAAAGGAACAATTGATGAACGGAATGCTGAACAATTTAAACATTCATCCCCAGTACAGAGATCTGGCCTAAATCCACAATTTTTTGCTCAACATACCATTCCAGTTTGGACCCAGCCATATGCAAATCAGTCTTGACCCAGCAGTCCAGCCCGAACTGCCAGGCCAGGTCCTCCCTGGACCGGAAACAAGCATCCTGGGACCGGTTTCGAGGTATCACCCCTCATCAGCCAGGCTGACGTGTGTCCCTTGCTTGCTGTGCCACTGGATTCAAGCTAGCCTGGCTGATGAGAGGTGACACCCTGAAACTGGTCCCAGGATGCTTGTTTCTGGTCCATGGAGGACCCGTATTGGCAGTTTGAGCTGGACTGTTCCTATGAGGAGCAGGGTCAAGACTGATTATCATATGGCTGGCTCTAAACTGGGGTGGAGTAGTGAGCAAAAGAACAATTGATTTAACCCTGATCTCTTGAGTGGGGTGAACGTTTGATTTATTCAGCATTCCGTCCATCATTTGTTGTTGCAGGTCTTTCGTGTATGTCAGTTGTTGTGTTATATTTCTGGATGCAATAACAGAAACCACAGTGAGATACCAAAACACTTTTTGGGTGGCTCACCCTGCGAATCACAGAAAGGTAGTTTACCTGTTTAAGTCATGCCCTTAATTACTTAGGCCACACCCCTTTAGAGATCCCACACTTTTTTCATCCCACTTAAAGCCCTGGCCTTAGATTATAGTCAGGGCCACCGGAATCATGCGGTAGGAGAGGCCCAAATTATGCGGCAAGAAAAGGCAAATCATGCGGCATAATGTGGCACATTTTCTAATAGTATATCTTCATTATTTCATCATTTTTAGGTTGAGCCTAGGCAGCGCTTGCGCTGTCTCTACGAGACCTGTTGTATTTAGGTTTGTGGGGGTTTAACTCCGCCTTTTCTTTCTATTTGCTACTTCGATTGCTCTTCAAAATATCTTTGTTTCTACTGGTTTGTTACCCCTCCTTATCCTGCCTTTCTCTATTTAGTTACCGCCCATGGAGCAATGCTTAACTACTCAGTAGCAGTGGCGTAATGAAAGTTTAAGGGGCCCCCCAGCAATGTACATGGAGGGGCCCCCGCTCCGGATTTTATCTGGAGCGCTCAGGCCTGAGTACTGTTCTGAAGGGCCCCCCTGCAGTTGGGGGCCCCCCCGCACCGCGGGGGATGCGGGGGCCTGTGTTACGCCCCTGCTCAGTAGCCTTACACTGGAGGGCTTATCTGTTAGTTCAGGCACACTCTTTTTGTTTTACTTTCCGTCTGGTGTTACGTAATGTTCGCACTGCTTGCTCCCTCCCCCAGGTGAGTATCACATGAGAAGATTCAGAGTGCATGATTGCTGGGCTGTTCATTTCCCCGGCTCCTCCCCCTCAGTTACCGCTGCAGCCTCTTGCCTCCTGAGGGCAACACGGCCACCTCTACGCCAGTGCAGGGCTCACGCTCAAGTTCCCGTACATTGAGCGAAGGGGACTTGATTTAAGCAGTGAGGATAGTCTTGTTAAATGGGGTAATATTAGCTGGAAACGGCAGGTAAATATTTCATTTGGGTCGCTTGCCTGATCTGTTTATTTTGCTGTGTGTTCGTTCTTTCCATTGAGGATTGTTGCACACTACAGTTACCGAAGAGCTCAGTTGCCGCTCCGGCCGGGTGTGCCTGTGTGAGTTTCACGCTCAGATCGAGTGCGCACTGCTTCTTCCCCCCGGGGCACGAGCAGGGACCTCCTTGCGGGCTCCTGTGCCGTTTGTGCACTGTCCAGTGCCCACGGGACCACAGCAGGCGTCCACATCCATGTGCCTTTGTGGTGTAGATTCCCCCGTGTCCTGAGGGATTCCCCGAGAGAGGCGTGCGTCTCTGCTTACAGGTTAATTTGCTGTATTTAAAGTGTTTGTCTTTTATTTCTTCACACTGCTTTTAATCCGGAAATGCAGCTACACTAATCTCATTTTTTTCTGCGAAAGGAAAATATTAAAATCCATGACTCATAGAAACTTCGTGGCAGTTGTGACAAGCGCACTGATTTTATAAATAGAATATAAATACTCACCTGGCATGTCCAAGTCACAAAGTGAATGCTTAGCATCATTAGAGACGTACACATTTGGGACTGCTTTCAACTCAACATCAAAATGTTTTTTCCCTTCTCCAAAGTGAGGCAATGTTGCATATGTTACAGTTAATTTAATCTCAACTATCTGCTGTGTTTGAAAAGGGCCTGACAAACGTCTGCTGGGCCCAGGTCTGCTTCGTATACAGACATTTACATGTAAAAACGTTAGTTTGGAATTAAATCAAGCTGAAGTGATTTTGTGTCAATTACACATATTTCTTTGCACGAGCGCCCTGGGAATGAATCTCCCTTGGAGGAATGTGGTAAGTCTCAGCGCTTGTTACCTGCAAGTGCTTCGAGGTCTGTACCAGGCACACAACAGACCAGAATGCTGCTGCCTTAGCCTCTCATCAGACTGACGCCGCCTCACACCGCCTTGGCACTGTTTAATTTGTACCAAGGGTGCTCTGGATGAAATATGTCTTATTTTCCAGCAAACTCTGAACCTTTGCCCTTTCGACTCGCAGCCAATCAGATGGCCACATACTGGTATGCTATTGATTACAGGCGCACTTGTGCAAAATTGACATTTTTGGAACACAATAGTAATGTTTTTGTTATGCTGCTTATATTTTCTTTGAAAATACTTTACCTTTTTTTTCTCTCGAAAAGAGTGCTATATTTCGGATTAAACGTATGCCATAATACCAGTGCTCAGTTTATGAATACAGGGATTGACAAAGGTGGCTCGGAATGCAGCCTACTTGGCTACCAGTTTTCTGCCGCGTTTCTCCTGCCTGCACCCGTTGCACCGTGATTTATGTTGAAGGCTCTTTGGAGAAATTTAAGAACTGTATTTAATGTGAGGGGAAATAAAAACACGTAGAACCAGCAAAAGGCAAATAATTTCGACTTGCAGATCTACAGATAAATATTTTTTGTGAGCATAAACGGGTGATAAATATATGTGGCTACCGAACGATTTATTTTCGGACTTTTGAGTGTTTGAGTGTTGAGGGGAGAGGTGTGGCGCCGCGGCCAGGGCGACTGACGCTGGACGCTGGGGATCACGGTTTGATCCCTGGCTCTGGTGGCAGGGGTCTGCCCAGCACCATGCGACTCTGGGCAATAGCTTGCTTAATCTTCCCAGCGCCGAGATACCCCTTCGGGGGTGATTTGTGCGTATACAAGTACTGGATTTACTGTTTTTTTTATTTTTTAAATCTGTTAAACTCAATCCTGTGGTGTCGCATTCTAGTCTTGCGATTACCACGTGACCAGCCGCTATGCCCTGTGGGATAGGGGGGCGGCATTGGATAATGGGGCACGGACAGAGTTGGATGCTCCGCTCTCCCTCTCTGAATAAAGGAAGTACCTTTCACCTAACCTGTGTGCCAGAGCCTCATTTCTGCGGAAGGGAGCACCACCACAAACTGGCGACGAGGCGGAAGAACCTCGGTACTGCAGCCGCCCGACCTCTACACACCGCGCCAAGCAGGGCGCCGAAGTACGCCCCGAGAAGTTATCCGGGGGAGGGGGGGGAGAGCGGCGGCGATGCAGCAAGCTGCGTGAGATTTCTCCTGGTCCCTACCTCATACGCACACCGGCGGTGATTGCACCTCAGCAGTACGGGACCGCTAGCAGCCTATTTGAATGTGCGCGTCTAATTGCCCGGTCCCACAGAGGAGCACTAGGCGGCGGCGGCCATTTTGAAGCCGTCGGGGTCGGCCATCGTAGCCTCGCGTGTGTACTGATACACACCTTCTGCACTCTATTGCCAAGTCTCTCAGCCATCCTCGCCAGGGTAAAGCACCGGCACTTACCGCCTGAATGGCACTCACAACTTCGTTACCACAGGTTGTTGACCTCAGTACAGTCCATCCTGCAGCGTGTCCTGAGCAGCGGTTTTCACAGTGACAAGCACACTTCCTTCATTCCTGGTACCATCAGAGGCCATGCTGGCCCGCCTGGTTTGAGTGACTCTCGTTCGCACGCAGGTGTGTTCATCCCCTCAGTGACAGGCCTTCCTGGGGTTATTGGGACAGTCTCCATCTCCTTAGCCCACTAGTCCTTCACGATGTGTGCACAAACCTTCTCGCTGACAAACCCAGTTCCTGCCCAAACCAGGTGAGCCTGCCATGAAATGGGCTGATTGGAAGGGTTACTTCCTCAATTACTTGTCTGCCTTGGAGGATGAAGGAGAGGAGGAATTCTCAAGTAAACGCAGGAAGAAAATTCTATTGCACAATCTGGGGCCGGAAGGCTTGAGGGTGTACAAGGGCATGGTAAAAAAACCAAGGGCCACAGAGGATACAGATGTCTTCCAGCACGCCTTAGAAGATCTAGACAGTCATTACCAGCCAGTAGTGTGTACTGCCATAGGCAGATACAATTTCTTTCAGAGGAAACAAAATGACACGGAAACAGTGGAAGACTATGTGGCGGCACTTAAAAAGCTGGCAGTGAATTGCAAATTTGGCCACCTTCATGACGATCTAGTACGAATTTGAATTTGTTTATTGTACAGTTAATAAATACTCACAATGTTAAAAACTTACATTTATAAGAAAAACCTTATTTACATTTATAGTATAAAAAAGAGAAGGTGGTCACACTCTATAAGATCATAAAAGTCTCGATTACATTTTGGTAAAGACCGTTAGAAAATAGAAAAAATTGTAGGGTCAATGTACTCCGAATGTTCTAGCATAGTGGTAGCTTGGCAGATGACTAGGCAGGCTGTGCGATTAAAGTGCAGGTGCTTTGGGTGAGCCATGTGGCTATCTCGTGAGTCTTCTAGCCGCTATATCAAAGAATTTTGTTAATCTGCAATTTAACTGAGTCTCTTCGGGATTAAAACACAGCATCACAGCCTGCCTACAACTAGTTATGCCCTTTTGGTTCCATAAAACTCGAAGTAAGGAGCGCCTTATGTCCATGAGGTTTGGGCAAATACAGATAATGTGTATTAGGTCCTCTTTTCCTGCTCTGCAGAGTCGACAACGATTTTCTGCGCCTTCCCTTTTCCAAGGTGCCAGGTGGGGTAGTATTGGTATTTTGCCGAGGCACAGGTTTAAAAATTTGTTTTTTGTCGTCTGCGTTAGGCCCGTTTTTAGGTATTTTTGCGGCTTCAGAGCGTTGTAGTCTTTCAGTACTGTCCATCCGTGAGCCCTCTTGGCCAGGGTTTCTTTGTCCTCTATAGATGATATCATTTTGGTTACTTTTGTTACCACTGTTTTGAAACTTTTGATGTCTGTGGCTGACTCCCAGAGATTTGTCAGTCCCAAGGTCTCCAGTGATTCTTTTAGGTACTTCCTTGCGGGTGAGTTCTCTCGGGTAGAGAGCTCAGTCCAGAGTTGGGCGTTTAAAGATCCTTGGTCGGCGTCTCTGATTTTTCGCCAGCTTTTTATGAAAGCGCCTCTTCTCTCCACCGTTTGTCTCTGTAGACCGAATTCGAGGCGGATTTGAGCAGGCGAGACGTAAGTAGGTAGATGGAAAATTGCCCTGTATGCTCGACTGATGGCTTTGTCTAGTGTCGTGGCGTCTTTTCCTTTCATGGGTTCGCTGCCGTATGTGAGCATAGGCTGTAAGCGTGCTCTAATCACCTGCAGAAGGGGGTCCAGTGACCGGTCAGGGAGAGCTTTCTTCAAGGGCTTTATTGAAAGATAGAATGTTGTGCCCTTCCGACGGATAGCCTCTAGTTGGTGTTTAAACGAACCTCTACTGTCTAAAAGTACGCCTAAATATCTGTAAGTGGCTACCTGGTCTAACCTCTGTCCGTCCAGAAACCATGCGAGTTTCTTTGTTTTGTTATAGTTCATTGACATGACTTTTGATTTATTTAAATTGATCTTTAGTGCATTGTTTATGGAAAATGTGTTGGTGGTGTCCAGAAGATGTTGAAGTCCGATAGGGGACCGACTAATTAGGACCAGGTCGTCTGCGTATAAGAGATTTGAAAGTGAGATGTCGCCCAGCCACGGAGCATGTGATTTGGTTTTCTCCAATTCTCCGGGGAGATCTGCGAGAAAGAGGTTAAACAGCATGGGGGCTAGGACGCAACCTTGCTTCAAACCTTTGGTGGTTTTGATTTGCCTTGAGAGGTGCGTTCCGGAGCCCAGTTTGATCTTGACCCAAGTGTTGGTGTGTAATAATATCAGCTGCTGTAGGAGTGGCCCGGGAATCCCCCATTTTTTCAGCTTCTGCCAAAGTTTACTCCGGTTTACATGGTCAAACGCGGCGCTATAATCTAT
The DNA here is from genome assembly GCA_963921515.1 of Calotriton arnoldi. Classification (NCBI taxonomy): domain Eukaryota; kingdom Metazoa; phylum Chordata; class Amphibia; order Caudata; family Salamandridae; genus Calotriton; species Calotriton arnoldi. The sequence continues at coordinate 1,459 of CAWUFW010028876.1, read as the reverse complement.
GAAGCATAGAAATAGCGAGCTCTTGATCTAGTACGAGATCAGATCATAATGCACACAGTCAACACTAATGTACAGGAGAAACTATGGGTTAGTGGGGACGCACCCCTCAATGAAATCATTGCAATTGTCAAGAAGGCAGAACTGTCTAAAAGATGTGCAGTAGCAGCTAAGCGGGACAGTGAGATTAAACCCACCATGTGCAAAGTGAGCGACAGGAAGGTTTCGAGTGACAAGCCTGCCCCCAGTGTGGGGAACAAAGGTGGAAGGAGGCCCATGAAGAAACACGCAGGTCCCAACAAACACCCTAGTGAACAAAGGGGTAGTTGCTACAGATGTGGAAGTCAGACTCACATGGCGAATGACAGGAAATGCCCTGCATTCCATGTAAAATGCTCATTCTGTGGTGTCGTGGGACACTTTGGTAAAGTCTGCAGAAGGAAACCCAGCAATGCCACAGTTAAATGCGTCATGTATGAATCAGATGCTGAGGGTGGCGAGGGCGATGCTGACGATGATTGTATATTATGTATTGATGAACATGTCATGGGTATCGATTGCAATAGCAGTAAAAAGCCCTCCTGTATGTTGACCATAGGGGGTGTGCAGATATCCATGGTAGCGGACTCAGGTTCCCCATACACTATAATCCAAAGGAAAGTATGGGAAAGGGAATTTGCTAACACTATAGGGAGCCATCTACACCCCACCGATGTACATCCCGTCACCTTCACAGGGGAGAAAATCCCCATGGTTGGGTTCCGACAACTTAATTTTGAATTCAAAGGGAGAGAATCCCTAGGCAAATTGTACGTTGCAGAAACAGGGCCCTCAGTCCTGGGGTGGGCTGACCAAGGGGCGTTAGGCATCCAGCTCAACCCCAGCGGAGAAACTCAGGTACTCATGACAGATCACCCTCCCGTGTCGGAGGAGGAAAAACTGAAAGAAGAGTTTCCCGTAGTCTTTGGCGGGACCATTGGGAAGCTTTCCAAATTCACGCACAAGATTCTACTGAAGGAAGGTGCCATGCCGGTCAGCCATAAAGTCCGGAATATTCCCTTCAACTGTAGGGAACCAGGGCAGCTTGAATTGAAGTGCTTGGAGGAAAATGGCATAATAGAACCTATCGAAAGCGCAGAATGGTTGGCTTCCTTGGTCGTGGCACGAAAACCAAGCGGGAAGGTGCATCTCTGCATAGACCTTAGAGAATTGAACAAGAACATAATCTTGGACAAATTCCCATTGCCAAGAATCAATGAATTGTTGGCTCAGACCAAAGGAGTCAACTGGTTCTCCACGATAGACCTCACAGCGGCGTATCATCAAATATCGCTCCACCCTTCATGCAGGAAGCTGACGTCCTTTATCACTCCATTCGGCTGCTACAGATTAAGGCAAATGTCATTTGGCCTGGCATCAGCGGCCGCGGTTTTTCAAAAATTAATGCACAAACTATTCAAAG
>CAWUFW010028875.1:0-20302 GCA_963921515.1 Calotriton arnoldi | reverse complement strand
GGGCAACCATGCAGCGAGATTCCACCTTCCTACAGACAGACCTCACAGGACAGTGTCAGTTCGAGAAGGCCTTTGGTGTTCTCACAAGGACATCTTGCAGCTGCAGGTGCCTCTCTCTGTTGCCTATTTATGATTTATACTGTATATATACACTTACCACGCGTAATCAGGATTAGGGAAACCGGAATAAAGCTTTGACTTGCCTGCAGTTTTGGTGGTTCGAGGAATCCTTTGTTGCTGAAGTGGTGTGGATTGGCGCTGCCATGAGCAGATGAAGGATTTTAGTGATTGCAGTAATATATATATATATATATATATATATATATTACCTACTGGCTGTCGCCAGTAGGTAGGTATAGTTAGGACCTTGTTTCTATTCAAAAGCGTTTTTCTTTTGCCAATATCTTTGGTGCCGTTTGACGAATCTTCACAAATTTTCAAAACTGATGGGGCGCTCCGGTCAGCTCCTTGTCCTGAACAGTTCGGGTGATTCGTCAAGCGGGGCCGAGAAAAAGGGGGTCCCAAAACGCGTTTACATGTTAATTTCCATAGGAAACTTTCGACAAGGCTACAGCCCGAACTGCTGAACAGGAATTTCACCAAATTTGGCAAAAAGGTAGCTCTTGGTTCAGAAAGCGCCTTTAGGGTCTCGCCACGCAGAACACAAGCGCTGCTTTGAGTGACTCTCTTGAATCACTCCCGGACTTTTTGGAAAGACGTGCATGTTCTGCACTGTTTCCAATGAGTGCTGCGTGCATGTCACGGCGTTTACCTTGCGGTGACGAGCAGCGGCGCCATCTGTTTGCAATTATCACGTCGCTCCCGCAAGGTAACGCGCTTTAAATGGACTGAGCCTCGGCCGCGCCCCATTCCCGGCGTGGCGCTGCCGGCCCCTTCCTAAAGTTTGTTTTTGTTACTACAATGAATGTCTTTATTAAATAAACGGGTCCCCTAGCATCATAAAAACATTCCAGACTGTGCCAGCCGAGCGATCGTACATGCTTCTCGCATTTGTTACTGATCGCCAACTACAATGAAAGGGGAGAAGAAGGCGTATTGTATAAACACATTTTAATTCCATTCCAGACTGTGCCAGCCGTAGCGATCGTACATGCTTCTGCGCATTTGTTACTGATCGCCAACTACAATGAAAGGGAGAAGAAGGTGTATTGTATAAAGACATTTTAATTCGAGCCCTTGAGCTGCAACGCCTTCTGCACCCGCCCGGTCCCATAGTCCCTAATCCATCCATCCATCCACCTGCCCAATCGTTAATCCACCCACCCCACCCAACCAACCATCAATCCGTCCATCCATCCTCTTGTCTTTTCTTCCCTACCTACCTGTCGGCCGCCTAGTTCTTTCTCTTGTTTTTCTTGCCTCCTTTCTCTTCTTTTTTGTCTTTCTCCCCATCTCCTCCATACTTCTTCTATATGTTACCCATTTCTTCCTCTTTACTCTGCAACGTTTTACACCCCATCCCCTCGTTCTCTCGCTGTCTTACTCTCCATCCTGTCCTTTCGCCCACTCCATCTCATTCTTTCTCACACAGTTTCTTCCCTCCACTGTTCACCTCTCCCACTGCTTTTGCCGTCCTTTCTCCCGGCCTCTGCCCCGCCCGTATAAGTCACCTCACATGCCCTCCTCGCCCATAGTGCAGGTGTGGTGAGACGCACTGAGGGGAGGCTGTAACAGGCCTCTCACGGGTTAGCGCACCAAGCTGACGATATATCACGACGTGTCACGAGAAGAGTACCGTCCGGCCCCTCCGCGGCTCGGCTGCGCCTGGACTCTGCTCTCCAGCGAGCCCTCACGGAGGTATTAAGGGTTACAGCTCAGCTAATGGCCGCGCTTACAAGGGCTCGTAAACCCGGTGCCTACCATTAAAGAGCCTGAAGCAAGGCCGCACTGACAGCTTGGGCCACCCCCTGCTCTGCCGCGAAAGTTACCTCCACGGCCTGACCGGTTACAGATGTCTGAGGTGGGTTGTCTGTCTGTGGAGAGCACAGCTTGGCTACTTTATGAGCTCTGTGGCCAGACCTAAACTGTAAAGCAAGGCATGAAATAAAACACTTCCACCAACAGAGAACAGAGAAGAGGCACGAGGTGTTAACACACTCTGCTATTCTCTCGCGATAACACCTGGTGCTGAGCGGCTGCCTCCCAGGATGCTACCCTGTGCTCTCTCCCACAACCCTTACGCTCTAGCTTTCTGGCTGTTCTTCTCTTTTCTCCTATCAACCCCCATCCCCTCTCTCCCCGATCCCTGTCTTTTCACTTTCATCACCAACCTCTTCATCTCTTTACACTCCATTCTTTCTTGTCTAGCTTTCTGTTCTATCACTCCCCTTCTCCCCACCCCTTCTCTAGTAGTCTGTTCTCTTGTCTCCCCATCTCGCTCTTCTACTTGTCACGTTTCACTTGTTAGCACATCCATCCATCAATACACCCACCCAGCCATCCATCCATCCATCCACCCACCAAACCCATCCATCCATCTGTTTTTTATTGTTGTCCCTGTATCTGGTCTCGCTTTCTGTTTCTCTTTATATCTATAACCTTCTCCTCTCACACATCCCCTTTTATCGTCCTGTTGTCGCTCCTCTCTGCAATGTTCTCTCTTTCGCCCGCCCTCTGTTCTGTCTCTTCCTTCCTCTGTCTTTATTCCGTCTAAAACCTCTTCTCTCGCTTCCTTCTATTTGGCCTATATGTTTTGCATCCACAGCTGTAAATGCACTATACACATGGCCACTGGAATATGCATCAGGGAGGGCCAAATTATGCAACAGCCTTGACTAAACTATGCAGGAAGAAAAGGGAAGTGCTTGCCACTGCGCCAGCGAACATGCGTGATAGCTTTTGTTTGAGTAACTTTTGGAGTTAGAAACCAATAGTGTATTGTTAGCATCCGCAAATTAAGAAGAAATGATGGATTATGCGTGGCAAATCTATAATTATGTGGAAATCGGCAAATTTCTAGTTGCCCCTGATGAGCATGAAATTAAAAAGTGCATTGGTATAATATAGGCCCACACTGTGTGATATATTAACACCATCACCCCATGTAAAATAAGCGCTGCTTGATAATGACCTATCGGTCTCGGAGATACCCAGTGCAGTAACGAGAAATGTTTTTAGGTCTCGCCACGCAGCGCCGCAAGCGCTTGCCTTGGAGTGACCTCATGGAATCACTCCGGACTTTTTGGGAAACTGCGTGCATGTTCTGCACTGTTTCCAATGAGCACTCGTTTACTACATGCTCCTTTAATATCAAGTATTGGCATAGCCAATAGGTCTCGCTTTGGGACCTTATAAGTGTTTAGTTATGCAGCACAATATCCTTGGTGCAACAACATCAACTGTTGCATGGCTAAACACTTATAAGGTCCCAAAGGCAGACTCTATTGTCATGCCAATGCTTGTTTTAAATGGTGTAAATCCGCTCAGTAGTTTTTTAAATATTAAAGGAAAAAGAAATTTATATATCTGGGCGGAGCCTAACCACACATCTCATTGTGAGATCTGATTGGCTGTCAGCACTTCATCCTGGAATTGCTGGCAGCCATCTTGGGACCAATATACATGATAGCACCCCATTGAAATGCATTGTAGTGAATGGAAGGTTTTGAGGGTCATCAAAGGAGAACGTATAAAGGGTGATAAGACTTTAGTTACATTATAAATCATTTGTTGATGGTACCATACTCATTTTAGGAATTGTGGTGTGTTCTAAGGTGATTTTACCTGTGAAAAGCCTTCGTGGGATATGAATCATGTTTGAGAGAAAACTATTTTCTCATACTTTTCCCATAGAGGTTTAGAAAGGATTTAGAAGCTAAAATGAGAGCATATTTTCTGTAAATTCACATTATCTTTCTCAGTCATGTGAGAATGAAGTCTGGACATTCTCAGTAAAACATGTACATCCAGCAAGGGCAGGACTGTCAGTTGATTCCTTTGTGTTCTGCTGCAGCTTCCAGAGTGTTCTAAAGAACAACTAGAGCGCTAACAGTCTTACTCATGACAAAAGTATGGCACACCTGAAGCCATCTTGATTGAATAAAGTGGTAACACTTAAAACATTTAATTTAAAAAGAAACAAAGGAGGGGTTCATTTTGCCATAGAAATTATGATTAGTGCTGAAGAAAGAAAAATTAGGCACATTTTGAGTGACTTCTCAAATCCTCTTCTATTTCCATAAAAATTCTGACATGCAGACTGAAACATGCACTTTCAATACCAGCAGCAGACTTCCATGGTGAGCAGAAGCCATTATACAGTGATCTAATGAGCAACTAGAGTGCTAACATTCTGAATTTATGGCAAATGTGTGACACATCTGAATGCCTTCTTGATGGAACCAAAGTAAAAACAAAGTATTTACTACTGAGGAGACTAGTAAATGAGGAAATTAGGAAACTTCATAACAAATAAGTCTCCTTGATGGCCACCAGAGACAAAAGAGCCCAAATGTAGCACAAATATCACCCAGATGTAGCCCACGTAAAGCCTCAATGACAGAATGTCCCAGAGTGTTCTAAAGAACAACTAGAGCGCTACCAGTCTACTATGACAAAAGTATGGCACACCTGAAGCCATCTTGATTGGAATAAACTGGTAACACTTAAAACATTTAATTTAAAAAGGAACAAACTGAGGGGGTTCATTTTGCCATAGAAATTATGATTAGTGCTGAAGAAAGAAAAATTAGGGCACATTTGAGTGACTTCTCAAATCCTCTTCTATTTCATAAAAATTCTGACATGCAGACTGAAACATGCACTTTCAATACCAGCAGCAGACTTCCCTAGTGAGCAGTAGCTTTACTACAGTGATCTAATGAGCAACTAGAGTGCTAACATTCAGAATTTATGGTGAATGTGTGACACATCTGAATGCCTTTCTTGATGGAATCAAAGTAAAAACTGAAAGCATTTCCTACTGAGGAGACTACAGTAAATGAAGAAATTAGAAACTTCATAACAAATAAATCTCCCAAGATTGCCACCAGAGACAAAAGAGCCCAAATGTAGCACAAATATCACCCAGATGTAGCCCACGCGTAGCCCAATGACAGAAGTGTGCAAAACACTTTTTAATTTTTGTAGTTTTATATAGTGCAGACTGGTCAGGTATTGGAGTGCTTTATATGAGCATTGGTTACATCACACAAGGACAAATTCATGTTGGTTGTAGACATGGGAGATTAAGTGATTTGACCAGAATCACAGAATGTCGAGCTGAAGTAGAAACTCCAACCTGGTTCCCAGTTGCAAAGTCTGCAGCTCTGGAAGTAATACCACATCTCTTCCCCAAGTGCAACATTTAATCAAGTGGTCAACTGGATAAAAAAACATAAAGATAACAAATAATTTAAAAGTGCTTTGTCGCTATTTGAAAACTCAGAAAATATGTCCTCATTTTAGCTTTTAGAGCACTAACCATAATTTCCGATGCAAATAAGACCCTCTCATTTCTGTATTTCTAAAGGAAATGCTCTAGGTATTACAGTTTTGATTACATCAAGATGACGTCAGGCGTGCCACACTTTTCTAATAAATATAGAATGTTAGCAATTCTAGTTGTTCATTAGGATACTGTTGAGAGGCAGAGGCCAAGTGCACGGACTCAGAAAATTGAAGGCAGGTAGGAGGGTGCAGAGGCAACAATTTGACCACACTAGGCAGGCAGGCAGGAAGGGCAGTGACAGCACAACAGACTATGGAGGGCAGTGGAAAGGGGGGCAGGGGCAGCAAACCAACAATGCAGGACAGGCAAGAGAGGCTGTGGCAATATAATAGACCATTGTGGGCAGAAGGAAGAGGCAGTGGTAGTACCACCATACATGCCGACAGACCCGATCTCAGCCAGGAAACACCTAATGTTTTTAAGCCCAAATGGGCTTTATTTGATCTGTCTCCTGTCTACAATCTCCTCTTTTCAATGTAAGTCAATGGGGAAAATCAATACCCCAGTTTGCTTTCAAGAAGCTCCCTCTTACCAAGTTCAAAATGTTAGCAGTATGGTACATTGGATCATGGATGGCAGGAGGAATTGGGGTAGGGACATGGACTCCGGATAACAGAGGACAGGAGGGACATGGACAGGTGCGCCAAACTGACCTTACAGGGCAGGCATCAGGTTGTGGCAGCACAATACACCACACAGGGCATGCGGGACGGAGTGCAGCACAACAATCCATGGAAAGCAATAGGGAGGGGACAGGACCATGCACATGGACAACAGAGAACAGAGGGAAAGAAGCAATGGCAGCTAGCTGTCCATAATGGACAGACAGGAGAGAAAGCTGCAGCATAACGGACCATAAAGGGCAGGAGGTAGGGATCAGGGGCATTACAATGGAACAGACAAGCCAGGGGGAGGGAATAGGGTCTGCACATGGAAAACAGAGGGCAGGGGGAAAGGGGGCATGGCAGGAGCAGTAAGTTGACAATGGAGGTCAGCAGGATGGGCACTAGAAGCAAGACACACCATGGAGAGCAACAGTGAGACTATAATGGCATACACACAGATCATGGAGGGAAGGTGGGAGGGGGTCAGGGCAGCTAGCTGACTGCACAGGGAAGGTGGGAGGGGCCGTGGCAGCACAGAAGACCATGCATGGCAAGCGGAGGGTTAGTGGCAGCACAATGGCCATGATGGGTGAGAAGGAGGGGCAGGTGCATGCAGAAAGGACCATGGAGGATAGAAGGGAGGGGTAGGAGCTGGGCACAGACAAGAGAGTTCAGGGGAAGGGGCCTCACAACAGACCACGCGGGGCAGGCAGGAGGAGCAGTTGCAGCACAACAGACCAGGGAGGGCAGAAGGGTGTGGCAGTAAAATGGACCATGGAGGACAGGAGGAAGGGGATAGGGGCATGGAACGTTGACAGGCAGAGTGGAGGTGGCAGGGACAGGTTACAGTCATCTGACAATGCTAGGCAGGCGGGAGGGGAGTGGCAGCTCAACAGAACACTCAGAGTAGATAGGAGGGGCATGTCCATGGAACATGGTGGGCAAAAGGATGGAGTAGAGGCATGCACACAGACATCGGAGGGCAGGAGGAAGGAGAGTAGGGCAGCAAGCTAAGCACAGAGGCTAAGCAGGAGGTCAATGATGGGGCATAGGAATTGGGCAATGAGGGCAGGAGGAGTGACTGGGACATCATGCTAAATGGAGGGCAGTGGCAGCACATCAGACCATGCATGGCAGGAGGGAGAAGGCTAGTGCATGGATTCAGACAACAGAGGATAGGGAGGAGGTGGATGGGACAGCAAGCTAACTGTTCAGAGAAGGCGGGAAGGCCAGTGGCAGAACAACGGCCACACAGGGCTGTAATGAGGGAGCAGGGCATGGACTTGGACGATGGATGGCAAGGAGGAGGGGAGGCCGGTGCAGCAAGCTGGGTGGGGGCAGCACAATACCAGGCCAGGCCCTGCTTCCAACCCCACCATCCATTGTGATAGGCATCTTACTTAACGTTAAAAACACTAGAAATTTGCTGAAAAACAAAGATTACAGGACGTTCTAGTTAGACTCAGATTTCACTCGTACAAAACCAGTGAAGCTCAGCAGTTATAGTTCCCTGAGCTAACTATAACTTACACCCCCGCAATGCACTGCCGATGACCTCAGACATTACATCATTCATGACATGGTCAATGACATCACTCATGACATCTCAAATGAGCTGTGAATGGAATGGAACTATAATCGCTAGAACTTTGATTTATGGATAGTGTGTGCATATTAGCACCCCTTTTTTTCTTTTCTTTCGTGTAAGAACCATTATAATACGCAACGTGCCCAGATCAAGATGGCCGATAGCCTTTCACTTTAAAGTAATGTGTAGTCCATTGTTTATGTTGATGCTTGCAATCCAATTATGTTTATTATGAACAAGTCACGTTGACGAACATACAGGTACAGGCGGTCACGGGGCAAGATATGCTGAAATGACATTGTGTGCATATTAACACTTGTTTTTCTTTATTGTATCAATTCCTGAATTTTCACATCGTGACCAGGCCAATATGGCCGCCAGCTTTTGGATTAAAGTAGTATGTAGTCCTTTGTTAATGTTGGCAACTGAGGCATTTGTCACATTTAAATAAGGAAGCCACAATGACGTCTTGTATCGTTATCAAGGTCTGAGACGCAGCCGAAACGCTGTGGATCGCATTCGCATTTGAGATGTCATCAGTGATGTCATCAATGATGTCACTGATCATGTCATGAGTGATGTAATATGTGACGCCATCAGCAGTGCATTGCGGGGCGTGAGTTTTATATATATATATATATATATATATATATATATATATATATATATATATATATATACATAAACATATTCTCCCTTGACGGAAAGAAGGTGAGCGCCGCATCAGAACTTGCTGTTTATAGATCTTTATTTCTTGATTGGTGAAGCAGCATGGCAGTCCTGACGCGTTTCGGTCTCCCAAAGACCTTTATCAAAGGTAAACCTGCACCATACACAGCTGGTGTCCACAGCCTAATGTCCTAATTTAAATCTTGATCCTCCAATGGATAACTTTTATGCTTGCATTCTGGGACATGTGGTCCAACTGGCAGTGTTACTTTAATTCCTCCAGTGGGCGGGTGCTTTTGTTTGCTGTTTCCATAAGGCATGTGCTCATATAAGTATTCCACAAATATATATATATATATATATATATATATATATATATATATATATATATATTCACTGAAAAAACCATAGGTTTCAGACCGTTATAGTTGGAAATTAGCATTTAAAAAACCTTTGAAATTCACTTAAAAAACCATAGGTTTTAGGACAGTTATAGTTAGTTGGACATTTCACCTCGTACAAAACCATAGAAATTCCCCGTTATAGTTAGTTCAGCTAATAGATGTGGAGTGGGTGATTCACTGGGTGGATGGTTTCAAGAGTGCATCTGTGATAGGACTGTATGGGTGGGTAAGTGTGTGTAAGAGTTGTGTTAGTGAGTGAATGTATGTCCCAGTGGTACATGTGTGAGTAACTACATATGTGAAAGGCAGTATATATGTGTGTTGAGTATATAAATAGCTATAAGCAAGAGTGTGTGATTGTGAGAGTGACTGTATGGATGAGTGTGCTTGTATCAGTGATTGTATAAGAGCCGTAAGAATGTGCTAGTATTTGTATGAGTAAGTGAGCTGATGTGTGTATAACTGTATAGGTGAGTAAATGGCAGTGTGTTTGACTATTTGCATGACTGACTAGGTGTGTGAGTACCTCTATGGATGAGTGGCGGTGTTTGAGTGTCTGCATAGAGTATGAGTGCATATGATAGTCCTGTACTGAGTGACCGTGAAGTATGAGTGACTGTACGGGGTGAGTGAGTGGATGTGTGTGTAGACCTAAGAATCAGTGAGTGGGTATGTAGTTATTGGTGTTGGAGTGTCTATGGTTTTGCGAATGGCAGTCTGTAATTTAGAGTGTGAGTGTATCAAAGGTTATATCAGGGTGTGAGGAGGTGCATCAGATTATCACGTGGATGATGTCATCAGTGATGTAATTTGAGATGTCATCAGTGATGTCATCAGTGATGTCACTGACCATGTCATGAGTGATGCAATATGTGACGTCATCAGCAGTGCATTGCGGAGGCGCGAAGTTAGTAGTTAGCTGAACTAACTATAACGGGGAATTTCTATGGTTTTGTAATGCAGTGAAATGTCCAACTAACTATAACTGTCCCTAAAACCTATGGTTTTTTTAAGTGAATTTCAAAGGTTTTAAATGCTAATTTCTAACTATAACGTGTCTGAAACCTATGTTTTTTCAGTGAATTTCAAAGGTTTTTTAAATGCTAATTCCTAACTATAACATGTCTGAAACCTATGGTTTTTTCAGTGAATTTCAAAGGTTTTGTAAATGACAATTTTTAAATGTATTAATTGTTATATTTATTTTTTATACTGATTTACTACATTTTTTAAACTATTTATTTTACATTTTATTTTTAAATTACATTGTAATTACATTACATTACAAAATATATTTTCTCAGAATGAATTACTTTAGTTTAAATATTTTGCAAATAGGGCAATAGACTTAAGTACAGAAGTTACAGTTGCTGCAATGGGCAACACAATTTCAAACACAATGCAACATTGAGCTCAATGTGAATTTCTAGTTAACTCAATTAGTTACTTTATGGATTACTTTTCAACCACAGGACTGGATCCTAGATTCAGTCCTGGGACATCTCCCTGTAAACAGTTGAGTAAAAGCGTTTTGGTTACAGTAGTGATTCTTTAAGGAATATTATTGTATTTTAAAAGTTGACACTTAGAAACTTTTTCACATAGAATCACCAATGTTATCCTAAGGGAGGAAATTCACTTAGCAGGTAAGTAGTGTTATCGTTACTTTTCTTACTCAGTGGTGGATCCTGGATCCAGCACTGGTGCATCTCCTGTAAACAGTTGAAAGAATGCGTTTAAGTCATACAGGCGATTTTTATGAATATTTGTAGTTTGTGAAAATCGACACTTTGAAACTTTTCTGCTGAAAACCAGACAATGGATTCCAATGGAAGGAAATACAAGTTACTGGTAAGTACGGTTAGAATTACTTTTCAGGATTAGTACTGGGCTGCAAAGATGCAGCACTGTGGTCTCTCCTGATAACAGGTGAGTAAATCGGAATTCGTAGTTCGGTTGATTTTAGAGGAATATTATAAAGTTCCAAAACTCCACACTTAGAAGAATTTCCAAGTGAAAACCAGTCAATGTTAGCCTATGGAAGGAAATTCAAGTTACTGGTAAGTACGGTTAAAATTACTTTCTAGGATCAGTACTGGGCTAAAAGATGCAGCACTGAAGTCTCTCCTGATAACCGGTGAGTAAATTGGAATTCGTAGTTCGGCTGATTTTAGAGGAATATTTGTAAGTTTCAAAACTCGACACTTAGAAACTTTTTCAGCAAAAAGCAGGCAATGATATCCTATGGAAGGAAATTCAAGTTACTGGTAAGTACGGTTAAATTACTTTTCAGGATTAGTACTGGGCTCAAAGATGCAGCACTGTGGTCTCTCCTGATAACAGGTGAGTAAATCGGAATTCGTAGTTCGGCTGATTTTAGAGGAATATTAGAAAGTTCCAAAACTCCACACTTAGAAGAATTTCCAAGTGAAACCAGTCAATGTTAGCCTATGGAAGGAAATTCAAGTTACTGGTAAGTATGGTTAAAATTACTTTTGAGGATCAGTACTGGGCTAAAAGATGCAGCACTGAGGTCTCTCCTGATAACCAGGTGAGTAAATCGGAATTCGTAGTTCGGCTGATTTTTAGAGGAATATTTGTAAAGTTCCAAAACTCGACACAGAGAAGACTATTTCCAAGCGAAAAGCAGGCAATTAAGCCTATGGAAGGAAATTCAAGTTACTGGTAAGTACGGTTAAAATTACTTTTTCAGGATCAGTACTGGGCTCAAAGATGCAGCACTGAGGTCTCTCCTGATAACAGGGTGAGTAAATCGGAATTCGTAGTTCCGGTTGATTTTAGAGGAATATTTTGCACAATGGTGAAGGAAGGGTGGGGCCTCGAGGTGACATGTGTCTGCAAACACCCTCGCTGGGCTGCGTTTTTAAGCCGGAGAATTACTCCTTCCTCTCATCCTGAGGGTCCCTAGGGCCAACTAGCCCACCAGGAATCCTCCAGTATGCGCCAGGGGCTGCGTTGCAGAGAGGTGTACACAGGCCACGCCCCTTTTACAACACTCTGCAACGCAGCTCCGTGGCGCTTACTGGAGGTACCTGGTGGGCTAGTTGGCCTCCCAGGGACCCTCAGGATTGAAGAAGATTTAATCTCCCCATCTAAAATGCGCCACTGGGCCTGCTTGCACACATGTCGCTCTGAAGCCCTCCCGCCCCCTCCCTTCACCACTGTGCAAACGCGCCCGTGGCGCATCTTAGGTTGGGGGATTAAGTCCTCTTGACTCCTGGAGGGTCCCTGGAGTCCAACTAGCCCACCATGTACCTCCAAAGCGCCACAGTTGAGCTGCGCTTGCAGAGAGGTGTAAAAGGCGGCGTGGCCTCTGTACACCTCTCTGCAACGCAGCCCTTTTCTGGTGCATACTGGAGTGTCTCTGGTGGGGCCAGTTGGCCCCCAGGGACCCACAGGTATTCAAGGGAAATTGCCTCACCCAGCAAACGCGCCTAGGGACGCGCGCTTGCAGACTGTTGCAGGGGTGGGGCGGTTCTCCCGGCACGATGCCGGTCTTTAGTAACGGGAGGGGGGCTGCGTGGCCCCTTCCTTTGGCCTCCTTGGCCCCGGGGACCCCATCCCCGGGCATGCCCTCTTTTAAAATGTTTTTTAATATTTGGAGGGGGCTGGCGCGGCCCCTCAGGCTACTTAAGGCCCCGGGACCCCATCTCCCGGGCCGGCCTTTCCTTTTTTTTTTTTTTCCAATATTTTTGGGGGAGGGGGGCCACATGGCTCTCCTCCCCGGGCCACTGCCTACTTGCCCCCTGGGACCCCATCCCCCGGGCTGGCCCCTCTCCTCGTTGGGGGACTGTGGGGGTCCCAATCCCCCACAGTCCCACCGGCTCCCCGCTGGCCCCTTGGGAGGCCGGGCATTGCTTTTCATTCGCATGGGGAGCTGCTAAGATGCAGCTCCCCATGTGGAAAGCAGCTTGCTTTGGGATATTGGAAGCCAAGAGCAGGTCTCTGCTCTCGCTTCCACATATCCAAAGCAGTTTGCAAGAGACAGTGACGGGAGCCGCGAAGCCCCCGCCCTGTCATAGCAAGACCACAGTGTCCCGGGGGTAGGCACCCCGACACTGCAGGAGCCGGCCCCTGGGGGTGGGCGGTCCCCAGGGCCACCAAGGGCTCCAGGCGGCCCTCCCTTGAACTGCACTGGCCTCCGGGAGGTGGTGGTCCCTCGGGCTTCTGGGTCCGTACCGGACTCCCCACATTTATTTTTCTAAGTGCCCCGGGAGGTGGTGGTCTCTGGGCGTGTGGGGGCTGGAGCACCCCACACGTTATCAAAAATTAACAAAAGAAGCCCCAGGGGGTGGCGGTCCCCGGGCTGCGTGGGAGGGCAGGAGAGCCCTCCCGCACCATTTTTTTAAAGCCCCCGGGGGTGGCGGTCCTCGGGCTCTGGGGCCTTAGGGAGGCCCCCCATATAAAAACATAAACCCACTTCCTACGCAGATGCCCCGGGACTTGGGCCACCCGAGGGCGGGTACATGCCTGAAGCGCGCAAGAGACCGCGTCGATCCTGATTTTTTTTTTTTATCTGCAGGATCCGCGCACCCTGAGCGCATCCTGCCGATTTTTTTTTTTTTTTTTTTTAAATGCTTTTTCTGCCCAGGGGGTCCTTGTGGGACCCCTGAGCAGACCTAGGGTCAGGGCTTTACCCTTGCCCCCTTTGCGCTTTGCGCACTTGTTTCTGTCCCTCGGTTCGAGGGACAAAATGGCTCGCCAACACTTCCTGGATTTGGAGTGTTGACAGCCAACCAGCATGCAGCTCGTGATCGGGAGGGTGCGCGATCCGACGCCGCCATAGATATATATGTGATTTTCATTTTGATTTTCGCTATATGGAACTACTGAACGGATTTACACCATTTAACAAAAAGGGTTCTTTCTGAACCAAGAACTGCACTTTGCCAAACCCCAGCAGTTCGGGCTGTAGCCGTGGCTAAAGCTCTCCTATGGGAAAATGAATGGGGAAACACGCTTTGGGACCCTTCCTTCCCGGCCCCCGCTTTTGACGAATCACCCCAAACTTTCAGGGTAGGAGCGGACCGGAGCGGGCCATAAAATTTGAAAAAATTGCACAAGATTCGTCAACCGACGCAAGAGTTATTTCAAATAGAATGTCGCGGATTTCCGTATGGCAATAGGACCGCCAGTAGATAATATATACATATATATATATATATATATATATACACATATATATATATATATATATACTGCTCTTCATCTGAAACTTGGGAACTAGCCCGGGTTGCCTCCTCTTTTCTTCTTTTTAAAAATAAAATAATTTATGTCGCACACTAAGCCTTAAAGGGCATTTATTATATATAGAATGCCCCTTTTATGGCTCAATACATTAAAAATTTAAATATTAAATGAAGACAGCCCATGGTTTAGCTAAATGTTATATGCGATGATGAAGTCGACTCTACCCCATGTTTTGTGCAATAATTTATTGACATGTTAGGCACAAACTCCCTCTTTAACTTACAGAGCAGCTATCCAATTTTTATTTCCCCCTGTATTTCTGACCCCTTGTACTACTCTGTGGATACTGCTTTCACTATTCTGTGGATGTTGTTTTTTTTTCCCCCAAACTCGCGGTAGTTTCGACCGCACCTAAACTCACTGATTTTCCGCGAGCTGCCCCCTTCGTTGGCACGCACCGTGTGATACGTGTCACATGGCAATACACCTGCATTATCGGCGCATCGCCTCACGCCGCACACTAGCAGCTGCTCGGAGGGACATTACATCTACTAGTATACCATACAGTTCCATAGAACCCCTTCGTATGCTAAGATTGTTAATCATTTCGAAGAAACCATGGCCTACATATATGTGTAACTATATAGATATTACGCACATTAAGAACTGCTGCATTCTTTTCGTGGCTGAAGCAAAAAAATATCCCGTGGTCAGCATGTGTAGGGGAACAGAAGGCACACCATGCCTGCATCAAAGAAGCAGAAGGCGAAAAAAACACCCACACTTTTTGCCGTAGAACATTATTTTCAACAGGGGCTTTTAATTATTTTCGATAAAGTTTTGTATTCTAAATTTCTGCCTCCATTGTGAATTGGGAGTAGGGTGTGCATTTGGTGTTTTACACACAACTCGTTCATTCTTTGCAAAATGTACTTGTGTTTCTTCTAGCTTTCGGTTGTTTGTCTTTCTGCCTGTCTTTTTCTTTATTTCTAAGAGTGTTTTTTGTTATTCGCTTCCCACCGGTCTTTCTGTTATCATCTCAGTCTGGTTTCACTCCATTTCCCTTTTATGCTAGTATCTGTCCTTCTGCCATCCACTAGCTGCAAACGTTTTTCAATCTATGTATTTTTCTATTTGCCCTCCCCTCTATCTAGAAGCCTGTCTTATGCTTTTTAAGTCTTTCAACCGACCTATCTTTCCCCCTTTTATCATCCGCTGCACATCAGTAGCGCTTGTCTTTTCGACATTTTCTATCTGCTTTTCTTGTTTTCTCTCTGTCTGCCCGACTCTCCTATGTTCAAGCTGTGCATGGCTGCCCGAATGTGTGGTTGCCATTTTCTGTCTGAGTTCCCATCCGCTTGTCATTCCATTTGTCTTTTGCCGAATTTCTTTTTTACCCTTTTGTGTCTGTGTGCCGTTTGCTCATTCTCTGTCCTACTGCTTAATGGTTGTTCTACTTTTCAGTCTGTCTTTCGTCATTTTTTTATTCGTCTGTCTGCCTGGTTAAACCTATTTTTTGGCTTTTTTTAACTGCCTGTTTTTTTATATTATTGTATCTGTCCCTTATCCTGCCTTTCTTCATTTTCCCCTCTTGGTTTACTTGTGTGTATCCCTTCTTTAACTGTCTGCCTGCCTTGTTGTCATTCTCTGTTTGCTTTTACTTTTTCCATAGCTAGCTTTTCTCCGCCTTTTATCTGCCTTCCTGTGTCTCTTTGCTGCGTGGCACCTGTCCGTCTGAATATTCGTTCATCCTTTTGCCTTTTTTTCTATCTGCCTGCCTCCGCTTTAGCCATAGCTCACTGTAACTGTCTCTTTGTTGTGATTTTAATTTTTTTTATCTGCGTGTTTCCCTTGTTACCTTTGTTTCTGTCTGTCTTGTCTCATTTTCTATCTATCTTAATCTTTTCTGCCTGCCTTTTGTGACAGTTGACCACTCTGTCTCTTTTCCCCTCCTGCCCCTCTGCCCATCTTTTCCCATTTTCTATGTGTGCATCTTCTCTGTTTTCTACTTTACTTGCCTTTTTTCGAACACTCCAACTGTCAGCCTCCTCACGCCCCCTTGCCTTTTCTATATGTTCCTGTTTTATTCTCATTATATATATATTTTTTTCTAATTCTCCCGCTTGTTTTGTACCTAACTCTAAACATTTGTGAAGTCATGCCATCTTGTCCCCGAGCTCTTTGGTACAATGCATGTAGATGCTTAGCAAGTGACAGTACCGCAGGACAGGCTTCTGCAATGGTTTACAAGGCTCACGTCATGGGTCAGAGGGACCTGAAGACAGACCGGCATTTCACAGCGCATATGTGCCCACACAGCGTACCTCTCCACTCCCTGCAGCAAGCACGCCAGTGGTGGACCCTAAGATTCTAGAGAAGCAAATGGTACTGCGTGGATCAATATGTCATAAGCCTCTTTTTGCACCTCTGTTGGTTCTTTCTGCACTTCACCTCTTTTGCAAATTTCTGCATCCCTCTTGCCTATTTCTGCACCCCTCTTCCCTTTTTGTCCACCTCTCTTGCTTCTTTCTGCACTTCTCTTGCTTCTTTCTGCACTGCTCTTGCTTCTTTCTGCACCTCTCTTGCAAATTTCTGTATCCCTCTTGCCTCTTTCTGCACCCCTGCACCCCTGTTCCCTCTTTCTGCACCTTTCTTGCCTGCTTCTGCACTTGTCTTGACTCTTTCTGCACCTCTGTTGCTTCTTTCTGCACTTCTCTTGCCTCTTTCTGCACACCTCTTGCCTCTTTCAGCACCTCTGTTGCTTCTTTCTGCACCCCTCTTGCCTCTTTCTGTACCCCTCTTGCCTCTTTGTGCACCTCTCCTGCCTCATTCTGCACCTCTCTTGCCTTTTCATGCAGTTCTCTTGCCTCTTTCTGCACCTCTTTTACTTCGTTCTGCACTTCACTTGCCTCTTTCTGTCCCCCTCTTGCCTCTTTCTGCACCTCTGTTGGTTCTTTCTGCACTGCTCTTGCTTCTTTCTGCACCTCTGTCCCAAATTTCTGCATCCCTCTTGCCTCTTTCTGCACCCCTCTTCCCTCTTTCTGCACCTCTCTTGCCTCAGTCTGCCCACCTGTTCCCTCTTTCTGCACCCCTTTTGCCTATTTCTGCAACTCTCTTGCCTCTTCCTGCAGTTCTCTTGCCCCCTTCTGCACCTCACTTGCCTCTTTCTGCACCTCTGTTGGTTCTTTTGCACTGCTCTTGCTTCTTTCTGCACCTCTCTTGCAAATTTCTGCACCCGTCTTGCCTCTTTCTGCACCCCTCTTACCTCTTTCTGCACCTCTCTTGCCTCTATCTGCACCCCTGTTCCCTCTTTCTGTACCTCTTTTGCCTGTTTCTGCAAGTCTCTTGCCTCTTTCTGCAGTTCTCTTGCCTCCTTCTGCACCTCTGTTGCTTCTTTCTGCACTTCTCTTGCCTCTTTCTGCACCCCCATTGCTTCATTCTGCACTTCTCATGCTTCTTTCTGCACCTGTCTTGCTTCTTTCTGCACCCCTGTTGTCTCTTTCTGCACTCGTCTTCCCTCTTTCTGCACCTCTCTTGCCTCTTTCTGCACCTCACTTGCCTCTTTCTGCACTTCTCTTGCTTCTTTCTACACCTCTGTTGCTTCTTTCAGCAATTCTCTTGCCTCTTTCTGCACTTCTCTTGCCTGTTTTTGCACCTCTCTTGCCTCTTTCTGTACCTCTCCTACCTCTTTCTGCACCTCACTTGCTTCTTTCTGCACCCCTCTTGCCTTTTTCTGCACCCCTCTTCCCTCTTTGTGCAACTCTCTTGCCTCTTTCTACACCTCTCTTCCCTCTTTCTGCACCACTCTTGCCTCTTTCTGTACCTCAGTTGCTTCTTTCTGCACTTCTCTTGCCTCTTTCTGCACCCTTCGTGCCTCTTTCAGCACCTCTGTTGCTTCTTTCTGCACTTCTCTTCCTTCATTCTGCACCCCTCCTGCCTCTTTCTGTACCCCTCTTGCCTCTTTGTGCACCTCTCCTACCCCTTTCTGCACCCCTCTTGCCTCTTTTTGCACCTCTGTTGGTTCTTTCTGCACTGCTCTTGCTTCTTTCTGCACCTCTGTTCCAAATTTCTGGATCCCTCTTGCCGCTTTCTGCACCCCTCTTCCCTCTTTCTGCACCTCTCTTGCCTCAGTCTGCCCACCTGTTCCCTGTTTCTGTACCCCTTTTGCCTGTTTCTGCAACTCTCTTCCCTCTTTCTGCAGTTCTCTTGTCTCCTTCCGCACCTCTGTTGCTTCTTTCTGCACCTCTCTTGCAAATTTCGGCACCCCTCTTGCCTCTTTCTGCACCCCTCTTGCCTCCTTCTGCACCTCTGTTGGTTCTTTCTGCACTGCTCTTGCTTCTTTCTGCACCTCTTTTGCCTGTTTCTGTACTTCTCTTGCCTCCTTCTGTACTCAAATGGGAAGTGCAAGCTGTCAAGTTTAAAGGTCTGCGTGCTCTCGTGACTGAGGTATATGTCTACTTGTATATGTATTCTTACATGTGTTATGCATCTGAAGATGGTAGCTTAAAAAGCGGGTAACTTCTCCAATAGGTGGTCAAATCTTCTCAGTTCTGCTCTGTCATTCGGTTGCACAGGCAGACATGTCTTATGTATACATGTGTTATAGAGCCCCTCAAATATACTATTGAATACCCATGTGCCCTGTATTGTGAGCAGAAAGAAATGCATACACCTTCTTTTATACAAATTTACAGAGTATGCTGTTTGAAACACAGGTATTTAAGTGTTTGCATGTTTATTTTAATTTAACATGTCACTAGGTAAAAGCATAGACACGCATGCATACCTTCACAAACTTGGTCAGACTTACAACAGTGATATGCTTAGGATTGCTGTTTTATATTTGGTAGGCCTAACATTCTGAGCAGTCGATTAATAGTGAACCTTCAAGAGAAAAGTGAGGTTTAAGACATCTTCGGAGAAGGATTAGTGATTAGGGTACTTTGTATGAGTCTGTTGTAAGGTACAGTCAAAGTAGGCCTCTTTCTGCACCTCTGTTGGTTCTTTCTGCACATCTCTTGGTTCTTTCTGCACCTTTCTTCCTCTTTCTGGACTTCTGTTGCCTCTTTCTGCACTTCTCTTGCTTCTTTCTGCGCCTTTCTTCATCTTTCTGCACATGTCCTACCTATGTAGGCATATTTAGAAATTAGCATTTAAAAAACCTTACAAATTCACTGAAAAAACCAGAGGTTTCATGGACGTTATAGTTAGGAATTAGCAGTTAAAAAACCTTTGAAATTCACTGAAAAAAACAGAGGTTTCAGGGACGTTATAGTTAGAAATTAGCATTTAAAAAACCTCAGAAATTCACTGAAAAAACCACAGGTTTCAGGGACGTTATAGTTAGTTGGACATTTCACTCGTACAAAACCAGAGAAATTCGGCCGTTATAGTTAGTTGAGCTAACTATAACTCGCGCCCCCGCAATGCACTGCTGATGACGTCACATATTACATCACTCATGACATTGTTGTATTCCTCTTAGGGTGTCCATAAACGGGCTTTCCAGTATCATGTCCTTATATAGGCACAATTCGCCCTGCCCTTATATAGGCATAAAATCCCAGCCCTTATTTAGGCATTAAACCGTGCACTCCAAATACAGGCATGGTCTCTGACATCCGTCCACCCTAACGTCTCGCAGGTTCATGAAGAACAGACCCTTAGGCTGCGGGAGTTTCCCTAGCTCAGGACTATTGATTTCTTCAAGGACTCATATATTATGCATGAACCATTATTCCTTAGGGGTTCATTCATGATGTCTTCCGCTGTCCGACTCACGTCAATGCTAACATTCTGAGGTAATTCTCAGGTATAAATATACCTTCCCTGCCCCTGTAAATCAGAGGAGACCTCGACTTCAGAGGAGCCCGTTTCCGGCCTGACGCACTGAGAAGACGCTGTCATCCCTGCACGCAGAGAGTCCAGCTTCCAGTGATCTGACTTCCTTGCGGGGTGTTGGAGTTCGAGTCTGGCAAAGAGATTCCTACCTCTCTCATTCTTCAGGTATGGAGCTGACTAGAACCTAGAGGGACTCTTGGCATACTAGGCTTAACATACTCTTAGTATACCATAGTAAGGAATACTTCACCTACTTCATACCTCTCCCTACACCTAGGTTAGGTACATTGGGGTAGAACTAGATTAGAAACGCATCGTATGAGTACTCGCATTTTTAGTCTGTCATTTATGTAAATGCATATATACTAAAAGATAATGCTATCGCAGTATTATTTATTTCTACTGCTCACACTGTACATTATGGTCATGTTTTGCGGCTCTTGAAACTACTCCCTTCTTGTTGTCAAGGAGTTTCTAGTGGCCTCTGAGCTAGCTGGCACAAGTAATTAAGTTT